>JAKSZT010008638.1:123923-169573 GCA_026826555.1 Tolypeutes matacus | reverse complement strand
TTTTTGGGTAGGGAGGGGATGAGCAGTTGAAATACAGGGGCTTCTTTGGGAGTTGGAGGTTGTTCTGAGTACTGTTGTGGCAATGGATGTAGGCCATTTTAAATCAGCACACACCACTCAGAACGGAGTGGGAGAGAGTGTGGTCTACAGTGTGAACTGTGGTCTATGGTTGGTGGCAAGGCTCCAGGATGTGCAAGTTCATTGAGGTTGGTGGGCCACACTGTGAGAGATGTTTGTGTGGGATGTGGTGGGAGGTGTGGGAGGTGGGCAACATGGGAATCCCAGTGGGTTCCGTGTAATATTTTAGGTAATCTAAGCACCTCTTAAAATATATGTGTATATATATATATAAATAACATTTTTGTAAGCAAATGCACATATATGCATATATATTTATATATCATTTTGCAAATGTTAGTATGTATTGTGAGAATTTTGATTTTTACCCATAATAAAAAAAAAAAAAAAGAAAACAAAATGAAGGTGGAATAAGACATTCCCAGAGAAACAAAAGCTGAGGGAATTTGTCACCACTAGACCTGCCCTACAAGCAGTGCTAAAGGAATTTCTGAAGACTGAAAGGAAAGGGCAGTACACAGTGGATCAAAGCAGCTTAAAAAATAAAGACCTCTGGCAAAGGTAACCATATGGGTAATTATAAATGCCAGCACTATTGTACTGTATTGTTTGTGTTGTAGTTCCACATCTTGCTTAATATAAAATGTAAATGCATAACATAAAAAGAATGGTAAGTTGATGGTTTTGGACACACAATGTACAAACATGTAATTTTTAACAAGTACAAAATAAGGTGGAGGGGGCAGAAAGGCACAGGAACAGCATACTTGTATGCAAATGAAGTTGAATTGATATCAAATCATACGTGAATGGCATAGATTTAGGATGTTATATATAAGTCCCATGGCAACAACAAAGAAACTATATGAAAAATATATACAGAAAGAAATGGAAGTGTCTCAAAATGGTACAGTACAAAAAAGTCACACAAATATGGAAGTAGGCATGAATGGAGAATTGAGGGTCAAAAATGTGTAAGACTTTCAAACATAAAATAGAAAGTTGACAGCAGAAATGCTATTATCAGAAGTCACATTAATGTTAATGGATTTATCTCCTTAGACAAAAGATAGAGATTGGCAGAATGGACAAAAAGCATCACCAACTATACGCTATTTACAAGAGACTCACCTGATATTCAAAGATATAGGTAGACTGAAAGTGAAGGCATGTAAGGAGTAATCAAAAGTTGGGTAGCTATATTAATATCATATAAAATAAACTTTAAGTCAAAACTGTTATGAGAACAGAGAGTGGCACAATACACTGATAAGAGGGTCAATT
This sequence comes from Tolypeutes matacus, assembly GCA_026826555.1. Taxonomy (NCBI): domain Eukaryota; kingdom Metazoa; phylum Chordata; class Mammalia; order Cingulata; family Chlamyphoridae; genus Tolypeutes; species Tolypeutes matacus. The sequence goes on along the minus strand of JAKSZT010008638.1, from coordinate 168,211 downwards.
CACAAGAAGACATGACAATTATAAATATATATTCATCTAATGGCAGAAGCCCAAAATACATGGAGCAAATATCGACATAGTTGAAAGGAGAAATAAATGGTTATACATTATTAGTAGGAGATTTCAATACACCACATTCAATAATGGATAGAATATTTGGAGAAGATTAGTAAGGAAATAAGAAGATTTGAATAAGGCTCTAAACAATCTAGATCTAACAGACATATATAGATCACATCAACAAAAAGCAGCAGGATACAAATTCTTCTTCAGTTGCATGGATCATTCTCCATGATACACCATATTTTAGGTCAAGAAAGAAGTCTCAATAAATTTAAAAATATTGAAATCATACACTCTATCATCTCTGACCACAGGGGAATAAAGCTAGAAATAAATAACAGATGGAGAAATGGAAAATTCATAAACATGTGGAAATTAAATAGTGCACTCTTAAACAATTTAAAGCTCAGAAAATAATCACAAGGGAAATTAGAAATTCTTCATGCAAAAGAAAATGAAAATATATCATACCAAAACATATGGGATACAGTCAAGGCAGTGGTTAGAGGGAAATTTATAGCTCTAAATGTTAACTTTTAAAAAGAATGATCCAAAATAAAGATATTACTGCAAAATTAGAGGATTTAGAAAAACAAAAACAAACTAAACTCAAAGCAAAACAGAAGGAAAGGAATAACAAAGATTAAAGCAGAGATAAATGAGATCAGGAATTTTAAAAATTAGAATCAACAAAACCAAAAGTTGGTTTTTGAAAATATTAATGAAATCAGCAAGCTTTTAGCTAGAGGGAACTAGGAAAAAAGAGAGAAGCCACAAATAATTAAAATCATAAATGAAAAGGTGGACATTACTATTGACCCCACATAAATATAAAAGGCTATAAGTATGTACTATGAACAACTATCCACCAACAAATTGGATAGCCGAGATGAAATGGATAAATACTTAGAAACACTCAAACTGCCCACAACAACTCAGGAAGAAATACAAGATTTCAACAACCCAATAAGTAGTAAATATATTGAGTCATTCTTCAAAAACTTCCCAACAAAGAAAAGCACAGGACCTGGTGACTTCAGAGGTGAATTTAACCAAACATTCCAAGAAAAGCTAACACCTATCCTGCTCAAAGTCTTCCAAAATATTGAAGAGTAAGGAATACTCTCTAGCTCATTGTATGAGGCCAACATCATCCTATAAATAAAAACATAAAATAAAATAAAGATACCATAAAAAAGAAAATTACAGAACAATATCCCTTATGAGTGTATATTCATAAATCCTCAGCAAAATGCTAGTAAAGTGAATCAAATAACACATCAAAAGAATTACAAACATGATGTAGTGGGATTCATCCCAGGTAAACAGGGATGATTCAATATAAGAAAATCAATAAATATAATAAACCCCATCAATTAGACAAAGCAATAAAAGCAAATGAACATCTTAACTGATGCAAAAAATGCATTTGACAAAATCCATCACCTCTTCTTGATAAAAACACTTAGAAAACTAAGAATAGAAGGAAACTTCTTCAACATGATAAAAGTCATATATAAAAAACACACAGCTAACATTATACTCAATGGTGAAAGACTGGAAGATTTCCCTCTAGGACAGGAACATGACAATGATGCCCACATCATCATTACTATCCAACATGGTGCTGGGACTTCTACCTAGAGCATTTAGACAAGAGAAAGAAATAAAATACATCCAAATGGGAAAGGAAGAAGTAAAACATGTCATATTTGCAGATGACATAATCCTGAATAATCCACAGAAAAACTACTGGATGTAATAAATGAATTCAGCAAAGTGGCAAGGTCCAAGATAAATATGCAAAAATCAGTAGTATTTCTATATTTTATTAGTGGGCAATTGGAAGAAGAATTCAAGAAAAAATTCCTTTATAATAGAAGCTAAAAGAATGAAATACCTAGGAATAAATGTAATCATGCATATAAATACTTGTACACAGAAAACTACAAGACATTGCCAAAAGAGATCAAAGAAGACCTGAATAAATTGAATGACTTTCCATTATCTTGCATTGGAAAACTAAATATTGAAAAGATGCCAATTCTACCCAGAGCAATTTAATACAACCCTAATAAAAATTCCAACAGCCTTCCTTGCAGAAACATAAGAACCAATCATCAAACTTATATGGGAGGAGCTCCAAGATGGCAGGGTAGGGAACAGCAGGCTGCACTCTTCCTCCAGAAAATGCAGGAAGGATACACAATAAGTGGATCAAATTGTCAAAGAAGACCCTTAACACAAAATAAATAAAACCCTAGAGTAGGAAGTCAAGCTAATGAACTGAATAAGCCCACCAAGGTAAACAGGTGCCTAGACACCAGCAAAAAATTACAAACCATACTAATAAACAGGAAAATATGGCCCAATTTAATGAATAAAATAAAAAGGAGGAGATGCAGAATTTGGAAAAACTAATCAAGAATGTAAAAAAATAATCATGAATCAATTTAATGAAGCAAAGAACAGATAAAGGTTATTAAGAAGACAAGGGGGGAAAAGAAATTGCAAACATACATAAAAAGATAACAGATATGGTGATGAAACGTACAATGCAATGTCAACAAGAGTCCTGTCCTTAAAGAAAAACTAAAAGTAGTTTTAAAGGGAAAGGAAAAAACAGGAAAGCGAGTTGAAGGAGAATGTAGAAAGGAAGATTATTAGTAAGAGAAACTAAAAGGATAAAAAGAGAAATAAAACAAAATATGACATATATAAACCTAAAGAAAAATGGCAAAGATAAGTACTGCCTTGACAGTAATAACATTGAATGTAAATGTATTAAACTCTCCAATCAAGAGATACAGATTGGCAGAATGCTTAAGGAAATATGACCCATCTATATGCTGTCTGCAAGAAACTCACCTTAGACCCAGGGATGCAAGAAGGTTACAAGTGGAAGGTTGGAAAATGATTTTACATGTAAACAGTAACCTAAAAAGGGTGGGAATAGCTATACTAATATCAGACAAAATAGTCTTTTTAAATGCAAAATTTATTTTAAGAGACAAAGAAGGACATAATATATTAATAAAAGGGGTAATCTATCAAGAAGAAACAACAATAATAAATATTTATGCATCTAACCAAAATAGGCACACCAAAATAAATGAGGCAAACAATGGAAAAACTCAGGACTTGGGAATTATCCTGAGTGACATTATAACAACATCAGCATATAACATGCAGAACTGTGTGGGAGAGAGTGTGGTCTACAATGTGAACTATGGTCTTTGCTTAGTGGCAAAGCCCCAAGATGTGTATATCCATTGCAGATGATGTGCCACACTAATGAAGGATGTTTATGTGGGAGGTTGTGGGAGGTGTGGGAGGTGGGGAACATGGGAATCCCTGTAATTTTGTTGTAACATTTATGTAATCTAAGCATCTTTTAAAATATTTAAAAAATAAATAAATAAACAACAACAACAACAAAAAACCTTAAAAAAGAGGTAAACAATCCTATTATATATATATAAATAATCCTGACATTTTCTCTGTCAAATACCTCACATCCAGTCTAGCAGCATATCATATTGATTCTATCTACAGAATATATTTTGCTTGTGACTATTTAAAAAAAAAAGAAAAAGAAAAATATGCCTCTACAATTATAGTGGGGACTTTAATACACCATTATCACCTTTAGAGAGAACATCTCAACAGAGGGCTAATAAAGAAGCAGAGACCTTGACTAATACATTAGAAGAAGTAAACCCAATAGACATATAAAGAATATTACACACAAATAAAGCAGGATATAAATTTTTCTCAAGTGCACATGGATAATTCTCTAGGGTAGATCACATGCTAGGTCACAGAACAAGTCTCAGCAAATCTAGAAAGATTGAAATTATACAAAGTATTTCTTTGACTAAAATGTAGTGAAGCTGGAAATTAATAAGTGGCAGGGGACAAGAATAGGAATAAAGATATGGAAGTTAAATAACACATTCTTAATCGTTGGGTCAAGGAAAAAACTGCAAAAAAAAATCAGTAACTATCTTGAAAGAAATGAAAATGAGAATACAATGTATAAAAACTTATGGGATAACCTACAGAATTGTGTGGGAGAGAGTGTAAAGTTCAATGTAAACTATAATCCATGCTCAGTGTCAATGCTCCAAAATGTGTTTATCAATTGCAATGTATGTACCACACTAATGAAGGATGTTGTTTATGTGGGAAAATGTGGGAGGTATGGGGAGTGGGGCATATGGGAATCCCTATATTTTTTATGTAACATTTATGTAATCTAAGTATCTTTAAAATTTTTTTTTTAATATTTTTTTTAAAAAACATATGGGATGTAGTTAAAGTAGTGCTAAGAGGGAAATTTATAGCCATAAATGCTTACAATAAAAAAAAAGAGCAAAATCAAAGACCTAACTGCATACCTGGAGGAACTAGAAAAGGAAGAAATTAATCACAAAGCAACAGAAAGAAGGAAATAAAAAAGATAAGAGCAGAACTAAATGAAATTGAGAATGAAAAACCCTAGAAAAACAAAGCCAAAACTAGTTCTTTGAGAAGATTAATAAAATTGAAAAATCCTTTGCCACACTAACAAAGAATAAAAGAGAGAAGATGAAAATAAATAAAATAAAAACTGAGAGAAGAGTTATAACTACTGATTCCACAGAAATAAAGAGTATCATAAGAGGATACTTTGAAAAATTATATGCCAACAAGATGGATAACTTAGATGAAATGGACAAATTTCTAGAAACACACAAAGAGCCTAAATTGATGAAAGAAGAAATAGTAGAACTTAATAGACTAATCACAAGGAACAAGAAAATCCCAGGACCTGATGACTTCACAGGTGAATTCTATCAATCATTCCAAAAATAACTAACACCAATCTTGGTTAAGTTCTTCCAAAAAATAGAAGTGAAAGGAACACTACTTAACTTATTCTATGATGCCAGCATCACCTTAATACCAAAGCCACATAAAGAAGCCACAAGGAAAGAAAACTACAGACCAATCTCTCTAATGAACTTAGAGGCTAAAATTCTCAACAAAATACTTGCTAATCATATTTTAAAAACTCATTAAATGAATTATACACCACTATTAGGTGGGTTATCCCAGGTATGCAAAGATAGTTCAACATAAGAAAATCAACCAGAGTCCTGGGAAGATGGCATCAGAGTAGACAAGTAGGGCTCAACTCTCTCACTAAAACAATGGAGAAAGGGCCAAAAGCTGTCTGAGGAACCTTCTTTGGGGGTCAGGAGACCAGAAAAGTGCTGTGCAACTCTCAAGAGGGCAAGGGGCATAGAGACAAAGAACTCAAAAAAACTCCCACTGTGGCCAGGAAGGGGTCCCATGCCCCACCCTCAAGACATCAAATTGGGTTAAACACCTGACTCACTGCACCCAACTAAGAGAGGAACAGACAACTTCCTCCCCATCAACTGTCACAATGTCTTCATTTAATTCATTCAGCAGAGCCCACTTTGAATCTCCACTCTGGCCAGACTAGAAATGCTGGAAAGCAGAGATTGAAAGAAATACCTCCATGGGAAGATTTGCCAATGAACGCCATCTGCCAGCCAGTCAGGAAACTGCATGGAGAAAAACTGCTTTTAGGTCTGTGTTAAGCCCCGCTGGGAGAAAATCTGTGCCCCATTAGAGTGTCCTTGGCCCAATTTTGATAACTTAACCTGGGCAATTTTAAAGACTTAGAATAAGTGGAACCAAAAATCAATGAAGAGCTATGAAAAACAAACAAACACAAAAACAAAACACTGGGCAAGAGAGAGAAATTGACCACCAGAGCAATTTTATTTTTAGGAGGTATTGGGGATTGAACCCAGGACCTTGTACATGGGAAGCAGGTGCTCAACCACTGAGCTACATCTGCTTTCCAATGAGAGATGGTTTTTTTCTTTTGTTAGTTTGATTTTAGGAAGTACTGGGGATTGAACCTGGGACCTTATACATGGGAAGCAGGTGCTCAACCACTTGAGCTTCATCTGCTCCCTATAAGACAACTGTGCCTGGACAGGATTTTTATTTAAAGAGGTACTGGGGATTTAACCTGGGACCTTGTGCATGGGAGGTAGGTGCACAACTGCCCTACATCTGCATAATTTGAGTAAATTAACCAAAATATTCAGATGCCTAGACATGAGCAAATAATTGTAAACCATACTAGGAACAGGAAGTGATGGCACAGCAAAGGAACAAACCAAATATCCTGAAGAGATACAGGATTTAAGACAACTAATCAATGATAATCACACAAATATCCTAAACCAGTTCAAAGTGTTGAAGGAAAATATGACTAAAGAGATAAAGGATATTATTAAGCCACTGTGTGTGCACAAAGAACATTTTGAAACACTTCAAAGAAAAGTAGCAGAGCTTATGGGAATGAAAGACATGATAGATGAGATTAAAAATGCAGTAGAGACACATAAGAGCAGATTTGAATTGCTCAAAGACAGAATTTGTGATCTAGAGGGCAGAGCATCTGAACTGGAAAAGACAAGAGAATAGAAGAAGAAAAAAATGAAAAAAATGGAACAGGGTCTCAGGGAATTGAATGACAATGTGAAATGCACAAACATACAGATTATCAGTGTCCTAGAAGGAGAAGAGAATGGAAAAGGGTCAGAAAGAATATTTAAGGAAATAATGACTGAAAACTTCCCAACTCTTGTGAAAGACATAAATTACCTATATGCAAGAAGGACAACACACCACAAACAGAATAAATCTTTGTCATTCTGAATAGTAGACTGAGATACCTACTATTCAGAATGACAAATATTAGAGATACAGAGAGGATTCTGAAAGCAGCAAGAGAAAAGCAAAGCATCACATACAATTGAACCTCAATAAGATTAAGTGCCAACCTCTCGTCAGAAACCATGGAGGTGAAAAGAAAGTGGTATGATGTATTCAAGGTACTGAAAGAGAGAAAATGCCAGCCAAAATATTATCTATCCAGCAAAAGTGTCATTCAAAAAGAAGGGTGAGTTTAAAGTCTTCACAGACAAGAAAAACTGAGAGAGCATGTTACCAAAAGACTATAATTACAAGAGATATTAAAAGGAGTGCTGAAGCCTGGAAGGAAAAAAAAAAAATCGGTGAGAGACTTGGAGAAGAGTATAGAAATGAAGATAATTAAAGGGTAAAAAGACAGACAATAGTAAGCTATGACAATGGAAAGCCAAAGGACAAAACGGAAGAAGTAAACAATGCCTTTCGAGTAATAACATTTAATGTTAATGGCTTGAACTCCCCAATCAAAAGACAAAGACTGATAGAATGGGTAAAAAATACAAGCCATTTATATGCTGTCTACAGAAGACTCATCTCAGATGTACAGACACAACCAGGTTGAAAGTGAAAGGTTGGAAAAAGGTATTTCCACGTGAATATTAAGCAAAACAGAGCTAGAATAGTCATGTTAATATCAGACAAAATAGATTTTAAATGCAAAAGATTTTAAATGCAAAAGATTTTAAGTGCAAAAGATTATAGGAAGTGAATAAAGTCATAATATATTAATAAAAGAAGCAAGTCACCAAGAAGAAATAACTATAATAAATATACATATACAGGTGCCAGGAGGCGGGCCTCGGGGCTGCAGTCGCCCAGCCACCTCGCTGGGGCCGGGAGGCTCACGTGACCCACGCGGGCTCTGGAGCCGCCGGGCGCGCACTGAGGAGGCATCTGAGGCGGCGGCGGCGACCGCAGCGGGGAGGTAGCTGCTTGGCGAGGGACCGGCGGCTGCCCTCTCGGATGGCCGCGGAGAAGGAAAAGGGCGGAGGTGTCAGCGGCCTGGGCCGGCGCGGGCGCCACCAAGGCGGCGCACTGATTCTTCTGCCACTTTTGCAAGGGCAAGGTCAGCCCCAAACTTACCAGAATATATTTGTCCCAGATATGAGTCAGGCTTTATTGAAGAAGTGACAGATGATTCCAGTTTTTTAGGTGGTGATGGCAGCCGCATAGTAGCACACAAACACATTTTGCAGAGCTCTGGGACCATTTGGACCACACGATGTTTTTCCACGATTTTAGACCATTTCTAAGTAGCCATCCACTGGACCAAGATAATAGAGCCAATGAGAGAGTAACCAAACTCACACTGACTTCTGGGGACCAAGTCGACCTCCACGGTTGCCAATGACTCGGAGATACAGATCTCGAGGAAGCACTTGTCCTGACAGATCCCCAGCTATTGAAGGAATAATACAACAGATTTTTGCGGGATTCTTCGCAAATTCTGCAGTTCCTGGGTCCCCACAACCTTTTTCCTGGAGCGGGATGCTGCACTCCAACTCTGGGGACTATGCCTGGGATCAGACAGGGCTTGACGCCATTGTTACCTAGCTTTTAGGACAACTGGAAAACACAGGGCCTCCCCCAGCTGATAAGGAAAAGATCTCATCTCTTCCAACAGTGACAGTAACTCAGGAACAAGTTGATAGGGGTTTAGAGTGTCCAGTATGCAAAGAAGATTACACAGTTGAAGAGGAAGTCTGGCAGTTACCCTGCAACCGCTTCTTTCACAGTAGTTGTACTGTGCCCTGGTTAGAACTGCATGACACATGTCCTGTATGTAGAAAGAGTTTAAATGGTGAGGACTCTACTCAGCAAACCCGAGCTCGAGGCCTCTGCAAGCAATGGATTTAGCAGTGACAGCCAGCTACATGACGGATGGACTTTCTGAAGCTAAAGACTACACCTGAGCCAGGGCTGTGGTAGTCTATTTACCACAGCTATTAGCTGTATCAAAACAAACAATAGTAGATGGATTTAGGAATCTCAGAAGAAACCTAACACATAATGTTAATGCAATGAGTGTTTTTCCTCTCCAAATTTAAAGTTAGTATCTACAGATGGAGTTGTATCTACAACCAAATGCCTCTTATTCCTGAATTAAGAGTGATAATTTTTAAGTGTGAAACTTAATTATGTGCATTCCCCCCCCCCCCCCAATAGAATCAGTTCCTTAAAGTCTAGCTAGGGACCTGCTCTCTGTCCTGCTGCCCTGTAATGGAGAGTTCAACCTCATTCTCCAGACTCCACCTTACCATTAGTGCATCTTATAGTAAGTGTAGTGGAAACAGTACACTAAAGTCCTGCTGCTGTAAGTCGTTTGTCTTAATTGTATGAAAGTGCTCCTGTTGGCCACTTAGCCATAAGGTGAGGTCAAATTAGTTCGGAAATCTGAAACTAAGTTTTATTTTGTTTTGATCCTCAATGAACAAATCAAAGAAAAATTAAAGTGGGAAGGAGAAAGTGGCCTATCATTGTATTCTTTGGTTTGCTCATTGTAATTTTTAAAGACTACTTCAGGAGATACAGTTTCCCCAGAAACCAGCATGGCATGTCTTAGGAGCTTAGTTGGACCCTGATTCTGGCCTCTTTCTGGGAATGAGTTGGACAGGATGCAGGCACAGAGGGACATGTTTGAAGCCTCTGTTCTAATGGTTTTTTTTATGACCCCCAACTCTTTGTTTACTGTCTTTTATCCTGTAGATCTTTTCTGTTTGTTTGTTTTCTTTTTTCTTTTTTTATCCTGCAGGCCTTAAAATAATTTCCTTCACAGAAATAGGATTACTTTATTACAGCTTTCATAGCCAATCCACTGTTTTTGATAATTCATTGTTCTTTAGAAACTGAAATTTACATTGTCTCATTTTAATTTTTAGAGACTTTTTTTTCTCTCTGAAACTTTCCTGTTCTGCTCAGTTCTGGCTACACTTGGTATCAAATTGATTATTGTGATCATGCCTAAAAAAACATGATCATGAAAAGGTGGACCTTACTGTTTTCAGCCTGAAAGTGCCCCATGCATGTTACATGGCTCTTTGGAGCATTTTAGTGTTTAACGTTGAAAAAATGAAGAAAGTTAAGAAAAAATATATAGATAGATATATAGATATATAGATAGATAGATATGCACCTAACCTGGGTGCCCCAAGATACATGAGGCAGACAATGACAAATATGAAGGGATAAATAGATGTCTTTATAATAACAGTTGGAGACTTCAATACACCACTCTCAGTACTCGATAGAACATCTGGACTGAGGATAAATAAAGAAAAAGAGAGCTTGAATAATATGATAAATGAAGTAGACCTAACACATTTATAGAGCATTGCACCCCAAAACAGCAGGATATACATTCTTTTCAAGTGCTCATGGATCCTTCTCCAGGATAGACCATAGTTAGGTCAGAAGATAGGTCTCAAATATAAAAAGATTGAAATTATACAAAACACTTTCTCTGATAAAAATGGAATGAAGCTGGAAATCAATAATGGGTGGAAAAAGGGAAAATTCATAAATATATGGAGATTAAACATCGCACTATTTTTAAACATTTATTTATTTTAAAGAAACTTTGGATTACATAAATGTGGGAAGCTGCCCCTGACACCGTTATTATTATGGCCATCTTGTGTACTAATGCCATTTTGTGCAACTATCCAGCTAAGTTCCTATTTCTCATTCTGTACTTCTTCTTTAAGCAGCCAATACTGGGCGGTGGTTTCCCGCCAGAGGTGGGAGTGCCCAATCAGGGCCGCGGGTAGATCTAACCGAAACCTGAAAGAGGGAGTGGGAATGACGGAGACAAGAGACACGAAGAATGGAGACAAGACAGGGTTCTGATCAAGTCTCGTTTATTGGGGTAGAGTCGTGGGTATATATGGTGTTTGAGGAAGCCTCCTGATTGGGCGCTCCTGCCACGTGGAGTCCCCTGATTGGGCAGGGTGGAGTCCCCTGATTGGGCACTCCCACCTCTGGCGGGAAACCACCGCCCAGTACGGGCTGCTTAAAGAAGAAGTACAGAATGAGAAATAGGAACTTAGTTGGATAGTTGCACAAAATGGCGTTAGTACACAAGATGGCCATAATAATAACGGTGCCAGGGGCAGCTTCCCACACATAAATGTTACATAAAAAATATAGGGGATTCCCATATACCCCCCTCCCCCTCCCACACTTTCCCACATTAACAACATCCTTCATTAGTGTGGTAAATTTGTTACAATTGATGAACATATATTGAAGCATTGCCACTAACTGTGGATTATAGTTACATTATAGTTTACACTCTGGCCCACAAAATTTTGTCAGTTATGACAAAATATATAATGGCCTGTGTATTAGTTAGCCAAAGGAGTGCTGATGCAAAATACCAGAAATCTGTTGGCTTTTATAAACGGTATTTATTTGGGGTAGAAGCTTACAGTTACCAGGCCATAAAGCATAAGTTACTTCCCCACTAAAGGCTTTTGCCACATGTTGAAACAAGGTGGCTACTGACATCTGCAAGAGTTCAGGATTCCTCTTCCTCTGAAGGCTCCTGGTCATAGCTTCTTCCAATATCAGCTGTAGGCTGGGATAAGTCTTGTCTTTCTCCTGGGGCTCAGTTCTCTCCAGGATCTTCTGCTCTGCTCTCTCCACAAGGCCAGCTGTAAAGTATCAGGCGTATAGCTCATCTCTCTTCCTAGGGCCTCTGCCATGTCTAATGGAGCTTTCTCTTTTCCTCTTGTATCTGCTTCTCTGTGTATTTACTTCCTGGGGATCCAGCATTAAACTCCAACTAACTCCTCTGCCTTGTCACCAAAGGGGCAGGGACTCAACATCCTACAGATGTGGCCCAATCAAAGCCTTAATCATAATTTAATCAAGTAAGAGTGAAACCTCTGAATCCAATACAATATAACATGCTGAGAGGAACAGACAAGTTTAGAAACATAATCCAATATCTATTTTTGGAAATTATAAACAATACCAAACTGCTATACTCTATATGCATAATTGTAATGTCATGCAGGACAATTCCAATGTCCCCAAAATTCCCCAATATGATACCTATATTTCCCTCTCCCATCCCTCAGAACCTCTGGTAGACACTGCCTTTATATCAATGATAAGGGTTCTTCCATTGCTAGAATAACAATAAGTCTATAGTAGAATATAGTAAGTGTACTTTAGTCCATTGTTCATTCCCCAATCTTGAGGATTTGGGGATGGTGATGCCCACTCTGCATCTAATTGAAACAGGGCTTAGATCCCATGGGGTAGATGGATGGAGCTATCTTGCTTGCAGTTGGAGACACTCTCTGTCCTTGGGATGGGCATTGTCCATCATCATCTCCTTGTTAGTTGTCTTGGGTGAGTCCAATAAACTTGAGAGTAGCTGTTGCAACTCTGCTGAGATTCAGCACACAACTGGCACATGGATGGATCAAAGATTTAAGTCTCTGGGACATATATTTATCAAGTAAAGTGCTAATTATGGGTTCAAATAAAAGAGGTAGAGAAGCAGTGTGTAGGGAAACCACAAATGAGTCCAACTCCGTCACACTGGAGAGCTTAAATTCCAAGGTAAGGCCCACTGGCAGGGTGCCAAACTCCTGAGCTATCTGCCCTGCCTCTAGTGTCTGGATGTCTCTAGAGGCCCCAGAAGCCTCGCTATTTGAGGCAATATTTACTGTGGCAGTCAATAAGATCCAGCTAAGACACTCATAAGCGAAACCACTGGAATGACCTCCTGACTCACTTTGAAATCTCTTAGCTATAAGAACTCATTTGTATTTACCATTTCCCCCTTATAATCAAGGTCTTTTTACAGATGCATTTCTAGTTGGTTCTGGGGAGTAATTCTTTGGAGCTAGAGAAGCTCATCCTTGGGAGTCATGTCCCACACCGGGGAGAAGGTAGTCTGCTTATATGCTGAGTTTGGCTTAGAGAGAGGCCACTTTTGAGCAAAAAGGAGGCTTTCTCTTGGGGAGTATATAATACTAGAGTTTGAATTTCACAAGAAAATGTTCATAAGTACAATCATCACTGTCAAGGGTCTGGCATAGTGGTCTGTCTTCCTTCACTAGACCTTGTCCTTGCATTCAGGGGATTCTTGCTTTCTTATTAGAGGATGTAGCAGTACTCCCCAGGATGGGAATTCAATATTATTTCACTTATTGTGTGGATCTCCACTCACCAAGACAGTGTCCCATGAACACTTGAACATATTCATATTTCTTAGAGGCATGCCCCAAGTGAACCCCTTCCCATGCATTCCCACATCACTGAAATCCCACACCATTGATCCTCCCTAGCCACTGCTGTGCTCTTCTGTATTCCAAAACCTCTCCAAAAATGAAGCCTACAAATTAACTGAATAAAATTAATAAGAAAATGAAATATTTAAAAAAATAACCAATAAAATACAAAAAATTTAAAACAATTTGAAATAATTTTTTTTTAATTAGACATTGTGTCTTCCATCACTGTAAGATCTGTTTTCTTATACGTACGGTGACATTTTCTTCCATATATTCCCCCAGTGTTTTATTTCTTTCATTTTATCTTCAAAGGAGCTTTAAGATACAGAAAAGTCACATAGAGAATACAGGTGATTTCCATATACCCACCTCCCATCCCCTTTTCCCCTCACACTTATTATAAACATTTGACATGTGGATGGTACATTTGTTACAATTGATGTACAAATATTGAAGCATTGCTATGAACCATAGTCAATGGTTTACCTTATGTTTTACATTTTGTACCACACACTGTTATATGTTTTGACAAAATTTGAAGTGACCTGTATCCATTATTGCAAGTTCATGCTGAACAATTCTAATGCCCTAAAAATGCCCTATGTTCTATCTATTCTATTTTCCCTCCCTCTCTCCTCAGAACCTATGGTAATCATTAAGTTTCAATTTTTGAAGAATAAGATTCATTATCACTTGCAATAATATCGAGGACTTGACATATTGGTCTGTGTTCTTTGAATAGGCACTGCCTATGCTCTCGAGGGATTCATGTCCCTCCAATTGAGAACATAGAAGGACTCACCAAGGTGGGAATTTAATATTTTCTTGTGTATTGTGTGGGTCTCCCCCCACTGATATAACAAACTATGACAAGATAAACACTTAGATATTCCATAGAAGCCTGCCCCTGGTGCACCCTATCCTATATACCCTCCCACCCGTAACCCTCCCCTGCCATATTTGCCAAAAGAACATGTCCAGCATGTTCTTTTATGCAAATCCCCAGAGTTCATCTGCTCATTCCCTTGACACTCTCTCCAGTCCCATGGGTAGTCCAACCCAATACCCTTACCCTGCTTCCCTTAATATACCAGCATAGCTGAACCTAATCATGCCACTAAACCACTACAATGCCCATCTACTTTCCAACCCTACCCTTTCACCTTGTCATAAATTATGCCCTTATGGGCATCTGCTCACCATCCTCTACTCCCTTTCTGTCTATGGTAAACCTACCTCCCAGACTCTAGTTCTGTGAGTCTGCTCAATTTGTTTAATTCACATCAGTAAGGTCATGTAATATTTGTCCTTCAGTGCCTGGCTTGCTTCACTCAACATAAGGTCTTCAAGATTCATCCATGTTATCCTGTATGTTAATACTGCATTCCTTCTTAAAGCTGAGTAATATTCCATTGTATTCATATACGACAATTTGTTCATCCAGTCATCTGTTGATGTGCATTTGGATTGCTTCCAAATTTTGACAATAGTGAATAATGCCGCTATGAACATTGGTGTGCATATATTAGTTCGTGTCCTAGCTATTAGGGACATGCAAATCAAAACTACAATGAGATATCATCTCACACTCTTTTTTAAATAAAATTTTATTGTAGTATATCATTTATACATGAACATACATAAAAATAAGTGCCTAGTAAAAGTTGTAAACTTATAACCTAAAACTTATAAAAACAAACATGCATATCATCATACAGAGCTTCCATACATCATCCCACCACCAGCACCTTGCCTTGTGAAATATTTCTTAAAAATTATGAAGGTGAATCATCAAAATATTAAAACTAAATATAGCCCATATCTTAACATTTGCTGTATTTTCCATCCATGCCCCTCAAAAGAGTTGGGAAATTTTCAGCCTTTATTTCCTTCTGCCCTCTTTCCCTTCTCTTTTCCTTCTGGAATGCCTATAATGCATATGTTTGTTCATTTCATGTTGTCATTCAAATCCCTAGGTCCCTGCTGGATTTTTTATATCTTTTTATCTATCTGTTCTACTATCTGTTTGATTTTAGATGTACTGTCTTCAACATCAATTATTCTTCCCTCTGCCTGTTCAAATCTGCTATTATGTGCTTTGAGTATGTTTTTCATTTCTTGTGTTGTGCCATTCCTCACCATCATATCAGTTATCTTTTTATGTTATTTTTTTTTTTACAATTTCTTCTGTATGTTCCACCAGTGTCTTCTTAATATCCTTAATATCTTCTTTTACTTCATTACATTGATTCATGATATTTGTTTGGGCACTCCTTATTAGTTGTTCCATGTTCTGCATCTCCTCCTGTTTTTAGTAGGATTGTTTAACTGGGCCATGCCTTCCTGTTTCTTAGTATGTCTTGTAATTATTTGTTGATGCCTAGGCATCTGTTTATCTTGATGTACTTATTTGGTTGTTTAGCTTCTCTTTAGACTCTAAGGTTTTATTTTGTTGGTTCTTGTGTGTGTGTGGTAAGATTCCTTTTTGACACTTGGTTCCTCTTGTTCTATATCTTTATAGTTTTCTGTGATCCTTGGGGAAAAAAATTAGGACCAGAGAAAAGGAAAGAGATAAGAGAAAAAGAAAATAGTAATAATAATAATAAAAGGTAGAAGAGGAGCCATACAACAACTAGGAAAATAAGTAGTATGATTAAAAAAATTTTTTGAAGTACAAAGGAATAAGAATAAAAAAGGCAGAATAGAAAAAATAAAACAAGGAACAAATGGAGAATTAAATAGAATTAATTAAAAGGCTGGAGTGATTGAAGAAAAGAGAGGAAAAGAAAAGGAAAAAAAAAAAAGATTAGAAAAAGGCCAAGCAAAGAGAGGTGGAATGAAAGAAAAACGACAGAAAACAGAAGATAGAAAAACAAAGGACAGAAAGAAATAAAGTAGGTAGAAAAAATAAGAAAAAGAAAAAGGAAATAAAGAAAGGGGAAAGACAACAAACCAGAAACAAAACAACAACAACAAATAACCCAGGAAAAACAACCTTCCCTCTTAAGCCCCTAAGGAGCTTCTCAGACTGTCAGTGCTCATCAATCAATTACCTTTCAGTGTGTCCTCTGCAGGTGATGTACTGGGTTTTAGCAAATAACATAAATTTTTAAAAAAGGAACTGAAAAAAATAAAAGAATGAAAAATAACACCCAAGAAAACCTAAAACAAGAAGTCTGTCTATATGTTCCTTGTCATAGGTACCAGCTGGGTGCCTGATAAACCAGCAGGTTACTCTCTGGATCATTTCTCTAAAGACACCCAGGGACCAAACCAGGACCTTGTATATACAAGGCAGGAGTTCCTCCACTGACTACCCCAGCTTCACAGCTTAAGCAAGCTTCAGAAAGCTTATCTTGCTCTGTCTGCCCCTTTTCCCTCAGGTGGTTTAAGCTTCTAACTATCTGTCAAGCTGGGTTATTTAGGTGCCTGTTTCCACTCCTCTAACTTAGTTTCTCTCTCTCCCGGCTAGGGTGGGTGTGATAGCCTGCCTGATCAAATCCCGGCTAGGGTGGGTGTGATAGCCTGCCTGATCAAATCTCTCCTCCCCTCTCCCTGTGGCTGCCTCAGTGCTGGTCAATTGAGGACACTCCAAGATTCAAAGGGGTCTCAGCTGGCCAAAATCACCATAAAGAAATCACTCACTACCCTCTGCCAGACCCCTCTTCCTCCCAGGGAACGTTCTGTCCCACTGCATTGGTTGCTGTGAGTCAGGGGCTTTATCCAGGCTGTTTTCCTTGAGGGTAGGGTATATGTGCCATTTCCAGCCACAGAGACAAGTAACTCATGGTTTCCCATCGGCTCTTTTATCTGTCTAGTTCCTTCCTGGAAGATGCATAGCACTTATAGTTCTATATATCTCCAAAGCAACTCCTTAGGATAGGCTTTTCCCCTTTCTCTGTACTTTTTATGAGGAAGTTGGAGTTCTGCAGGTTGAAAGGTAAAAACAGGAAAGAGGGTTGGAGGAGAGTGTAGGGAAGAAAAATATTGGTAAGAATAACTAAAAAGATAAAAAAAGAAATAAAAACAACATATGGCAAACCTAAACCTAAAGAAAATATGGCTAATGTAATTCCTTGGCAGTAATAACTTTGAATGTTAATGGAGTAAACTCCCCAACCAAAAGACACAGACTATAATGAAAAAATAAAAAAAGAAAAAAGAAAAAAAAAAAGGACACAGACTGACAAAATGGATAAGAAAATATAAGCCATCTATATTCTGTCTGAAAGAGCCTCACCTTAGACCCAAGGGTACAAATAGATTGAAAGTTAAAGGCCAGAAGCAGATATTCCACACATTCAGTAACAACAACAACAAAAAGCTGGAGTAGCTATACTTATATCATATAAAATAGATTTTAAAATCAAAGCTGTTATTAGAGACAAAGAGGGGCATTTATATTAATATAAGGGACAATCCACCAGGAAGAGATAACAACCATAAATATATACACACATAACTAGTGTGCCACAAAATACATGAGGCAAACACTGGCAAAACTGAAGGGAAAGAATAGATGTCTCTACAATAATAGTTGGAAACTTCAAGACACCACTCTCATCATTGGATAGAACATCTGGGCAGAGGATCAATAAAGAAACAGAGAGCTAGCATAATATGATAAATGAGCCTAGACCTAACAGATATATGTGGAATACTGAACACTCAAACAGCAGGATATACATTCTTCTAAAGTGCACATAGATCTTCCTCCAGGAGAGGCCAAATGTTGGGTCACAAAATAGAACTCAATAAATTTAAAATGATGAAAATTGTAAAAACCACATTCTCTGATCATAATGGAATGAAGATGGACATCAACAGGGAGAAAAAGTGAAAATTCACATGTATATGAGGATTAAACAACACACTCTTAAACAATCAGTGAGTCAAAGAAGAAATTGTGAGAGATATCAGTAAAAATCTCAAGATAAGTGAAAATGAGAACATAACATATCAAAACCTGTGATGAGGCAAACGCAATGGTAAGAGGTAATTTCATAGCCCTCAATGCTTACATTAAAAAAGAAGAAAGCTAAAATGAATGACCTAACTACACAGCTGGAGGAACTAGAAAAAACAAACAAACAAAAAAACCCACCAAAATATTCCCAAAGCAGACTGAAGGGATGAAATAAAGATCAAAGTGGAAACATATGAAAATGAGAACAAAAAACAACAGAATCATCGAAACCAAAGGAGCCTAATATCCTGCATATATAAAGAAATCCTACACCTTGAAAATAAAAAGACAAACAGCCCATTTAAAAAATGGGCAAGCCCCCTCTCACTTGGAGGTAGAGTGAACATCACCATCCCAGACTCCTCAGGATTGGGGGAAGAGCTATGGACTAGAGTGGACTTACTGGTATTCTGTTGTAGACATATCGTGATTCAAGCAATGGAAGAAATTACAACATTGAGGTGGAGTCAGTGGCCACTGGATGCTTTCAGAGCAGGGAAAGGGAAAAGCAGTTATAATACAGGGGCTTTTTCGGGACTTGGGAATTATCCTGAGTGATATTACAATGACAGATATAAGCCATTTTACATCAGCATATAACATGCAGAACTGTGTGGGAGAAAGTGTGGTCAACAATGTGAACTATGGTCCATGCTTAGTGGCAAAGCCCCAGGATGTGTATATCCATTGCAGGTTATGTGCCACACTAATGAAAGATGTTTATGTGGGAGGTTATGGGAGGTATGGGAGATGGGGAACATGGGAATCCCTATAATTTTTGTGTAACATTTATGCAATCTAAGCATCTTTTAAAATATAAAAATAAATAAATAAATAAACAAACAAACAAAAGACATAAAATTTAAAAAAAAAAAATTTTTTTTTAAAGGGCAAGCGACCTGAAATGACAGTTCTTCAAGGAAGAAATACAAATGGTTAAAAAGCACATGAAAAGATGCTCGACATTGCTAGCTATTGGGGAAATGCAAATCAAAACTACAATGAGATATCATCTTACACCCATTAGAATGGCGGCTATTAAAAAAACAGCAGACTATAAGTGTTGGAGAAGATGTGGAGGAATGGGAACCCTCATCCACTGCTGGTGGGATTGTAGAAAGGTCCAGCCACTATGGAGGACAGTTTGGCGGTTCCTTGAAAAACTAACTATAGAACTTCCATATGATCCAGTGATTCCACTGCTGGGTATATACCCTGAAGAATTGAAAGCAAAGACACGAACACATATATGCACACCAATGTTCATAGCAGCATTGTTCACTATTGCCAAAAGTTGGAATCAACCCAGGTGCCCATCAACAGATGAGTGGACAAACAAAATGTGGTACATACATACAATGGAATATTACTCAGCCATAAGAAGGAATAAAGTGCTAACACATGGGATAACATGGATGAATCTTGAAGACCTTATGTTGAGTGAAGCAAGCCAGGTATTGAAGGATGAACAGTACATGACCTCACTGATATGAATTAAGGGAGTTGGGCAGTCTCAGAGAGCCATTGTCTGTAGGATAGGTTTACAGGAAATGGAAAGAGAGGAGAAGGTTGTGGGCCATCACCCATATGGATATAATCTATGGTGGAGTGATGGAGTGTGGTTGTGTATTGGGGGGATGGGTTGGGAGTGTAGTGATATTGTTGGGTTGGGTGGTGTGTGGTTGACAGGTGGGTGGATTGGGAAGAGTGAGTTGGAAGGTCTAGGATACTTGGAGGAGGGTTGGGAGGAGGTCTGGTTGAACTCTGGGGATTTGTGGATATGAGGTTGAGGGTATACAGGTGGGAGTGTTCTTATGGCAATACGACAAGGAAGGGTCGCTGGTTTAGGGTGTTGGTTGGGGGGGCATTGGGGATGGGGCATACCTGGAGTGGGCTTCTGGGAGTGTGTAAGTGTTTGTCCTATCGTGGTGTGGTGTGTCAGTGGGTGGAGACCCACATAGTAAGTGGGAGGGAGCTGGACTCTCATCTTTGGGGGGACCGATTTGTTTGGAGATGGGTGGGTGGGGGTATCTTGAGATCGGGGGCAGTTCCTGGTAGGGGACGACAGACCAGTGTGTCAGGACCTCTTGTTGCATGTAGCTGTGAATCTTGTCGTCCAATGGGTCAGGCCAGGGGGTATTCGTGGGCCCTGGGGGAATGGGGTGGGAGGAATGGAGTGCATCGAGCAGGGGGTATTGGTAGTCAGTAGAAATGTTCTTCATTACCATATGGTGATGGACATGGACATGGTGAATAACGTCAAAATTTGTAAAAGTGTGTGGTCTGAGGTGTGAACCATGGCGTGGACCATTGACAATGTTTGGTGGCTATGTTTCACTATGTATATATCAGTTATAACAATGCTACCATCCATATATTAAAAGATATTGGTATTGGGGGAGGAAGGGGGGAGGCTGTTGGGTATGTGAGAGTCTTCTGTATTCTGTGTGTGACTTTGCTGTGTCCTGGAACTTCTTTGAAACAAAAATGAAAAATGGTGGGACATTGGGGAGTGGTGGGTGTGCCATGGTACAGACTTGGTGTCAGGTATTGTGGTGGTGAAAGGAAAAGGTAAAAAAAAAAATTTTTTTTTTAATATTTTCCATTTTTTAAATATCCCAATCTTTTAATTTAATTTAATTTTTAGTTCTTTAAAAAATATTTATGTATTTTATCTCTTACATTTATACTTATCACGATTATTTCATTTTCCTATTAATTGTATTCAGCTATTTTAGTGGCTTCATCTTTGGGGAAGCTTTGGATCACAGAGGCATTGCAGCTGGGGTTGGGGAGGATCATTGGTGTGGGGTGTCGGGGATGGGGGGTGCATGGGAGGAAGTTCACCTGAGCATAAATATAAAGTATATAAAAATGTTCAAGTGTTCACGGGGCATTGTCACAGTGGGTGGAAAATCATTCAATAAATGAGAGAGTGCTGGGTTCCCATCCTGGAGAGCTCTGCTACATTCTCTAAGGAAGCAGCAACAGTCCTCTGAGTGCAGGGGCAGTGACTGGCAAGGGAGGATGGTCCACTGATGGGCCCTTGATATTGATGACTAGCTTTGTGAGTCTTTGCTCTTGAAATTGAAACTTAGCCTATTGTTATGGGGTGCCTAAGGGTTGCCTCCTGAGAGCCTCCTTGTTGCTCAAATGTGGCCTCTCTCTAAGCCAAACAGCATATGAATGCCTTGCCTTCCTCCCAGCGTGGGACATGACTCCCGAGGATGAGCTTCCCTGGCACTGAGGGATTGCTACCAAGCACCAACTGACAATGTGACTGGAAAAAGACCTTGAATAAAAGGGTGAAAAGGTAAAGACAAATGAGTTTATATGGCTAAGAGACTTCAAAATGAGTCACGAGATCATCCCAGAGCTAACGCTTGCATGCATCTCAGTAGGATCTCATGGAATTCCAAGGTGGATATCACCCCAGTTGGTGGGGCTCCTGGGGACTCTGGAGACACCCAGGTCCTCTGTCAGAGTGGATAGCTCCAGAGTTTGTTGCCTTGCCAGTGGGCCCTACTTTGGAGTCTGTGCTCCTCAGAGTGACAGAGTTGGATTCAACTGTGTCTTCCCTGCACATGGCTCATCTGTCCCTTCTATTAAAACCTAGGCTTGGTGTGGGGTTTGTAGGTGTACATCCAAGGACTTGAGTCTTTGGGCTGTCTGTGTGCTGGCTGGGCCTGGAACCTTGGGAGAGCAGCAATGCCTACTCTACAGCTTATTGGACTCACCCGGGGCAGCTGGAGGCGAGATGATGATGGACAGCTGCCATTCCAGGGAGTGGAGGGAGTCTGCAGCTGCAGACAGGATAATCCCATCTATCTTCCCCATGGGATGTGGGCCCCCTCTTGGTTGGAGGTAGAGTGGACATCACCATCCCAGACTCTTCGGGATAGGGGTGGGGAGCTATGGACTAGAGTGGACTTGCTGTTGTTCTGCTATGGACATATTGTGGTTCAGGCAACGAAGGAGATTGCGGCATTGACGTGGAACCAATGACTGCTGGAGGTTCTGGGGGCAGGGAGAGGGAAAAGTCATTGTAGTGCACGGGCTTTTTCGGCACTTGGGAATTGTCCTGAGTCACATTGCAACGACAGATATAGGCCATTTTATATCATTATATAACATGCTGGACTGTGTGGGAGAGAGAGTGGTCTGCAGTGTGAACTATGGTCCATGCTTAATGGCAAAACCCCAGGATGTGTTTATCAATTGCAATTAATGTGCCACACTAATGAAGGATGTTTATGTGGGAGGTTGTGGAAGGTGTGGGAGGTGGTGTATATGGGAATCACTATATTTTTTGTGTAACATTTATGTAATCTAAGTGTCTTTAAAAAAATAAAAATATTAAAAAAAATACTATTACACAACTACAGTGATAAAAACAGCATAGTACTAGCATAAAGATAGACACATAGACCAATGGAACTGAATTGATTTTTCAGAAAAAGACCCTTACGTGTATGTTCAAGTTATTTTTGACAAACTGTCAATCCCACCCACCTAGGGCAGACCAATTTCTTCAACAAATGGTGCTGGGAGAACTGGATATCCAAAAGAGAGAAACAGGAACCATATCTCACACATTATACAAAAATTAACTCAGAATGGATCAGAGACCTAAATATAGAAGCTAGAACCATAAAACTCCTAGAAGAAAATGTATGGAATTATCTTCAAGATCTAGTAGCAGGTAGTGGTTTCTTAAACCTGACACCCAAGCATGGGCAACTTAGGAAAAAATAGATAAATGAGACCTCCTAAACTTAAACACTTTTGGGCTTCAAAGGACTTTGTCAAGAAGGTGAAAAGGCAGCCTACTCAATGGGAAAATATATTTGGAAAGCTTATTTCTGATAAGGGGTTTACTTCCATGCTATATAAAGAGTCCATACAAAAAGGGGAAGCAGTTCAACTGAAAATGGGCAAAAGATTTAAATAGAAATTTTTTCATTAAAAAATTTGTTGAAGTTTATCATTCATATATGAGTATACTTAAACAATAAGTGTTCAGTAAAAATTGTTAATTTACAAAACAAACATGCTCCCATATATCACCCACCACCAATACATTGCATAACAATATTTGTAAAAATTATGAAATATTTGTAAAAATTATGAAAGAGGATCATCAAATAACCAATAACATCCTACATGAGTATGGTACATTTGTTATAATCAATGAACAAATATCAAAGCATTGCTACTAATCATGGTCAGTGGTTTAGAGTATGGGTTACCTTCTGCAGCATATACTTTCATAGATTGTGACAAAACGTATAATAGCTTGTATCCATCATTGCAAGATCGTGCAGAACAACCCCGATGCCCCTAAGATGCCCCAAGTCCAAACCATTCCTCCCTCTCCTTCCCCTCAGAATCTATGGTGACCAGTAAGTTTCAATTTTTGAAGAATAAGGTTCATAATTACATGCATTAATATTGAATGCTTGACATAATTGTCTGTTTTCTTTTATTAGACAATGTCTGTGTACTAGAGAGATTCTCTATTTGAGAATGTACCAGGACTCCCAAGGAGTTGTTTATTGCATGTGTCTCCTCCCTTTGAGAGAACACACTATAACAAGATGAATACATTCATATTCCATAGAAGTATGCCCCAGGTGCACCCTTTCCCACATATTTCCCCCACCAACACCCTGTACCAGTGACCCTCCCCTGCCATATTTGCCAAAAAACCCCAAAACATTCCCACAATTGAATTTTCAACCACAGATCTACAAATCCCCAGAGTTCACCTGTTCCTTCCTCCAGTCCTCCCCTCAGTTCCACGGAAGTTCATTCCAACCCCTACACCCTGTTCACCCTCAAATTCCAGCACTGTTGACTCCTCTCATGTCCCTGCACTACCATCACCCCCTTCACTGCCAAGCCAACTCCTTCCACCAAATCATGGGTTTTGCCTATATTGAGCACTGGCTCATGCCTCTCTATTCCCTTTCTGTCACCTGATAACCTATCTTCCATTCTTCTAGACTCTAGCTCTGTGAGTCTGCTCAATAGGTTTGGGTCATATCAGTGAGGTCATGCAATATTTGTCCTTTAGTGACTGGTTTACTTCACTCAACATAAGGTCTTCAAGATTCATCCATGTTGTCCTGAGTCTTTTTGTTGCTATTTTAAATAGAATATTTTTCTTGATTTCCTCCCCAGCTTGCTCATTATTAATTTATAGAAACATCATTGATTTTTGCATGTTTTTCTTGTATCCTGCCACTTTGCTGTATTCATTTTTTAGCTCTAACAGCTTTGTTGTATATATTTTGGGATTTTCTAAATATAGGCTTATGTCATATACAAATAGTGAGAGTTTTAATTTCTCTTTTCCTTTTCTTTCTTTTTCTTGCCTAAGTGCTCTAGCTAGAACTAGCACAATATTTTTTTTTTAGCACACTTTTATTTTTTATTTATTTATTTTTTGTATTTGCTTACAAAATGTTATTTATATATATATATACATATATTTTAAGAGGTGCTTAGATTACCCAAAATATTACACGGAACCCACTGGGATTCCCATGTTGCCCACCTCCCACACCTCCCACCACATCCCACACATAACAGTGGGCATCCTTGTCTTGTTCCTGATCTTAGAAGGAAAGTTTTCAACCTATCCCCATTGAGTATGATGTTGACTGTGGGATTTTCACATATTTCCATTATTATGTTGAGGGACTTTTCTTCTATACCTATCTTTTGAAGTGTTTTGATCAAGAAAGGATGTGGATTTTGTCACCTGCCTTTTCTTCATCAATCAAGATGATCTTATGGGATTTTCCTTCCATTTGTTAATGTGGTATATTATGTTAATTGGTTTTCTTATGTTTAACATCCCTTGCATACCAGGAATAAAACCCATTTTGTTGTTGTGAAGTAATTTTTTTTACTTTTTTATTAAATTTTATCTTTCATATGTGAACACCCATAAGCAATAACTGTTTAGTATAAGTTGTGAACTTATAAAACACACATGCATATTATCATACAGCACTGCCACCACTAACACCTTGCATTGTTGTGAAACAACTGACACAATGTATGAAAGAGTATCAATAAAGATTACTAATAACTATAGCCAATACCTTACATTTGGTGTATTCCCACCCCCAACCCAACCCACCCATTTAATGACACCCTGTATAGTATTATATACTTATTACAGTTCATGAGAGAATGTTCTAATATTTGTTTTGTTAACCACAGTCCATCTTCCACAACAGGATTCATTAAGTTACATGGTCGCGTGCTTTGTACAATCCATTCAAAGTGAATAGTCAGTGGGTCTCATTTTCATCACAGAGTTGTGCTCTCATCACCTCAGTTTTAGAATGTTTTCCTTACTCCAACAGGAAAAGCCCCTTATATCCCCAATTGTTGCCCTTAGAATTGATATAATATCTTCTTTGCCATTGCTGCAAAAATATTACAATATTACTGTTAACTATAATACATAAGTTACATTTGTTGTAATTTTCCCATGAGTCACCATATACTTAACACTTTTTAAAAGAATAACATTCTTATTCTTATATTATTAACCATAATCTTCATCTACTACCAAAATCACTATTATTATACAGTCCCTATATTATTCTCTAGCCTCTTTTCAATCGAAATATTACATTCACAGACTACTCCTTTCAACCACAATCACATTTATAAATAAACAGGGTTAGTTATACTAACTATAATGTATTACCATCAACTCTATTCATTTCCACACACTTACAATAAACCTTATTAAACATTCTACATACATTAAGCATCAGCTCCCATTCTCAACACTCATTCTATGTCATAGTAACCTATATTCTAGAGTTTACCTCCTTGAGTTTACTAATCATATTTAGTTCATATTGAGACCATACAATATTTGTCCTTTTGTGCCCTTTCACTCAGCATAATATCCTTAAGGTTCATCCATGTTGTCACATGCAACTTGATTTCATTTCTTCTTACAGCTAAATAATATTCCATTGTATGATATACTACATTTTGTTTATTCTTTCATCAAATGATGTACACTTGGGCTGTTTGCATATTTTAGCAACTTGGATAATGCTGCTATGAACATCAGTGTGCAAATGTCTACACGTGTCCCTGTTTTCAATTCTTCTGAATATATTCCTATTAGATGGATCTTATGGCAGCTCTATATTTAGCTTCCTGAGGCACCACCTTACATTGTTGTGACACAGTTGTTATAATTGATGAAAGGACATTTCCATAATATTACTGTTATCTATAGTCTATATATAATATTTGATGTATTATTCCCACAAACCATTCTATTATTAACACCACATATTAGTACTGTGTATTTGTTGTAGTTCATGAGAGAATATTCTCATATTTCTACTTTAACCACAGTCCAACTTTCACCATGGGGTTTACTGTTTTATTCAGTCCCTTGTCTTATACAGTGCATCCAAAGTGTACTCTCAGGGGCTCTCAGTCTCATCACAGAAATATGCTGTCACTTGCTCAGTTCATTTCAGAACATTTTCATTACACCAGAAAGAATAATTGCATAACCCCTTGTATACTGCCATTATTGACCCTTAACATTGATATAGAAACTTCTTTGCCATTGCTGTAAAAATATTACAAGTTTTACTTTTAACTATAGTCCAAGTGTTCTTAATCTTTTTTATTCCACAGGCCACTTTGCCATTCAGGTGAAAACCATAGATCCCTTACTAAGTCCTCACTATACTGTGTATTATTTAATAAATATATCATACTCACACCAAAACATCCCCACAAGAATAATGTTTATTGAATTTAAATTCAAACTCACAAACCCCTTAAGAACCACTGCTATAGTCTATATATAATATATGTATAGTTAATCTATTCATACATTCAGCATCAGCTCCCATGCTCAAACAATATTCTATCTCATAGTAACCTATACTCTAGAGTTTAAGTCATGAGTTCGCTCATAACCTCTGGTGGCCACTGTCTCCACATCAATTATAAAAGTTCTTCCATTGCTAGAGTAACAACAAGTCTATGGTAGAATAACAGTAAGTCTACTCTAGTGTGTTGTTCATTCCCCTATACTGAAGATTCTGGGATGGTGATGCCCACTCTACCTCTGATTGAGAAGGGGCTTAGATCCCATGGGGCAGATGGATGGGACTATCTTGCTTGCAATTGTAGACACTCTTTGTTCCTTGGGATGGTCATTGTTCAGCATCATTTCCTTGTTAGTTGTCTTGGGTGAGTCCAAAGAACTGGAGATTAGTTGTTGCAGCTCTGTTGAGATTCAGGGACTGAATGGCACATGGAAAGCTCAAAGATTTAAGTCTCTTGGACATTAACCTATCAACTCTAGTACTAACAATAAGTTCAAATATAAGGGGCAGAAGAGCCATGTGTAGGGAAACCACAACTGAGTCCAATTCTGTCACACTGGGGAGCATAAATTTGAAAGTAGTGCCCACTGGCAGGGCACCAAACACCTAAGCTATCAGCCCTGCCTATAGTGTCTGGATGTCTCCAGAGCCCTCAGGAGCCCTGCTCATTGAAGCAATATTTACTGTGGCAGTTAATGAAATCCTGCAGAGATGTGCATAAGCCACTGGAATGACTTCCCAACTCACTTTGAAGTCTCTTAGCCATATAAACTCATTTGCCTTTACTTTTTCCCCCTTTTGGTCAAGGTCTTTTTACAGTTGCTTTGCTAGTTGGTGCTTGGTAGTAATCCCTCAGTGCCCAGGAGGCTCATCCCAGGAGTCATGTCCCATGCTGGGGGGAAGGTTTATGGAGTTTCAATTAAAAGCCATACTCCTGACAGAAAAGAAGATCTCCTTGGAATGTAATAAACAAGCTCTCCAGTCTCATGCTAATAGGAACTGGGTAGGGAAACATCCTGAGCTTGTAAGATTTACAATGTCTGTGAATTGCAGGAAGGAAAAGAGGAACTGAGCCATTAACCTTTAAGACTTATTGATTTTAGTAAAATGTAACTGTCAAGTATCTATTGCCCTTGCACATGTGCACACACATTTTCTTTGTTCTAAAGCCAGAATAAAAGCCACACTTTATGAGGTGGCTGGGCTCTTCTCTCCATAACGGACAGAGAGTCCCCTGATCCCAGTTTTTCTTCTCTTTGTCTTATTCTTTCTTTCTCATCCACGGCACCATTTTCATGGACCCAGTTCTTGAACACCAACAGAAGGTAATGCATTTATATGCTGAGTTTGGTTTAGAAAATGGCCACATTTGAGCAACAAGTAGGCTTTCAGGAATAACTCTTAGGCACCCTGTAATACTAGGTTACGTTTCATTTTCAAAAGAAAAGGTTCATAATTACAGTCATCAATATCAAGGGCTTGTCAATGGTCCGTCCTCCTTCACTAGTCACTGCCCCTATACTCAGGGATTTCATGTTGTCCCACTAGAGAAAGTGGCAGAACTTCTCAGGATGGGAATTTGATATTCTTTCGGTTATTGTGTGGATTTCCACCCATTGTGACAATGCCCCATGAACACTTGAACTCATTCATATGCCGTATAGGTATGCCCCAGGTGAACCTCCTCCCATGCATCCCCCATCACTGACACCCTGCACCAGTGATCTTCCCCTGCCACAGTTGTAATCCTTCTGTGATCCAAAACTTCTTCAAAAACGAAGCCAACAAAATAACCATATAAAATTAAAAAGAAAATGAAGTAATAGTAGTTTTAAAAATAACAAATAAAATACAAAAAATTAAAAAGAATTTGAAATAATAAAAAATAATTTAGGGAAGTGGATGTGGCTCAAGCAATTGGGCTCCCACTGCCATATGGGAGGTCCAGGTTTCGATTCCTGAAGCCTCCTGGTGAAGGTGAGCTGGCCCACGCATTGAGCTGGCCCAAGTGGAGTGCTGGCCTGTGCAGAATGCTGGCCCATGCAGGAGTTCTGGCCCACACAGGTGTGCTAGCTTGCACGGAGAGCTGGTGCAGCAAGATGATGCAACAAAAAGAGACACAGAGGAGAGACAATAAAAGATGCAGCAGACCAGGGAGTTAAGGTGGCACAAGGGATTGAGCACCTCTCTCCTACTCTGGACAGTCCCAGTATTGGTTTCCAGTGCCTCCTAAAAAGGAGATAAGAAGACAAGCAGACACAGAAGAACCCACAGTGAATGCAGAAAGCAGACAACGGGGGCAGGGGGGCCGTGATAAATAAATAAATTTTTAAAAAATAATTAAAAAAATAAAACAAAAAAAAAATTTTGGCACTATGTCTTTCATCACTGTAAGATCTGTTGTCTTGTATGTACAGTGACATTTTCTTCCATTTCTTCCCCCAATGTCTTTTTTTTTTTTTTTTATCTTCAAAGAAGCTTTAGGTTACAGAAAAGTCATGTATAGAATATAAGGGATTGCCATATATCCAACATCTTCCCCCCTATTCCCTTTCCCCTATTAATAACACTTTACATGTGGATGGTACATTTGTTACAATTGATGTACAAATATTGAAGCATCGCTACTAATCATGGGCAATAATTTATTTATGGTTTACATTTTGGACCATACCCTTTTATAAATTTTGACAAAATTTAACACAGCCTGTATCCATCATTGCAAGATCATGTAGAAAAAATTCCAATGCCCCAAAAACTGCCCCATGTTCCTTCTACTCTATTCCTCCCTCCCCCTCCCCTCAGGGCACATAACAACCACCAAGCTTCACTCCTTGAAGAACAAGATTCATAGTTACTTGCAACAACATTGAAGAGTTGACATACTGGCCTGTACTTCCCAATTAGGCATTGTCATGGCTCTTTTTAAGTTTTTGGTTCAACTTATTCTAAGTCTTTAATATTGCCCAACTTAAGCTATCAAAATCATGTCAGGGACTCACAAATGGGGGCAGATCCACCCACAGGAGTTAGGGACAAGAGACACCTGAAAGCAGTTTTTCTCCTTGCAGTTTTTTGGCCAGGCAGCAGATGACGCACGTTGGAGAATCTTTTCAGGGAAGTGACTCTTTCAATCTCCACTTACCCATGATTTTGGTCTGGCCAGTGCTAAGATTTGAAGTGGGCTCTACTGGCCAAATATATTTAGAGAAATCACTACCTGCCCTCTGCCACACCCTCCCTCTTCCCAGAGGAAGATGTTTGTTCCCTTCTTGGTTGGCTGCAGTGAGCAACAGGTTTTATCCACGCTGTTCTTCTTGAGGGTGGGGGATGGGTGCCATTCCTGGCCATGGGGTTAGCAACTCACAATTTTTATTTCAGCTTCTTCATCTCTCTCTGTCCCCTACCCTCCTGGTGGGGGGTGCAGGCACTCTTCTGTTTTGCAGAATCCCATAGCAGGTCCCTCAGGCAGATTTTTGCCTTTCCTCCGTTATTTTTGTGAAAGTGTTGAACCTTGCCTGTGTATTCCAATGCCATATTCCCAGAAGTCTGCCAGTTGATGGACACTTTGGTTGTTTCCATCTTTTTGAAATTGTAAAAATAATGCCACTATGAACATTGGTGTGTATTGTTTGTTTGTGTTCTTGCATTCATTTCTTCTGAATATATTACCAGTAGAAGGATTACTAGATAACATGCTAGTTCTATTTTTAGCTTCATGAGGAACAGCCAAACTGTCCTCCACAATGGCCATACCATTTTAATTCCCACCAACCATGAAGAAGTGTCCTGATTTTTCCACATCCTCTCTAGCACTTGTAGTTCTCTGTTTTTAAAATAATGGCCATTCTTGTCTATTCTTGCTAAATGTCTATTTAGCAGGGAAAATGGAGGATTAGAGAGGCAGAGGAATCAATTCTCTCCCCCAAATAGTTTGAGGACAGGCATAGACTATCTGGAGGGCTGTTCTGGGGTTTAGGACACCAGGGAAAGGCTAGACACCACCAAGAAGAGAGAGGGATGAAGGACAGGAGTCTCAGCTGGCTGGAAAAATCCCATGATAAAGTTGCAACAGCAGCTTCTTGTGCCCATTTCTCATCCTTGGAGCAAGAACAAGTTTGTTTCTCTGAGAAGATCAATAAAATTGACAAACCATTATCCTGACTAACAAAGGAAACAAGAGAGAAGATGAAAATAAAATCAGGAGTGAAAGGGGGGACATTACAACTTACCCCACTGAAATAAAAAGGATCATAAGAGGATAGATAGTATGAGAACCTGTATACCAACAAATTAGACAACCTAGATGAAATGGACAAATTCCTACTTTTACTCTACAAGAAATACAGGCACTAAAAAACAAAAACAAAAAAACAAAACACACACACACAAAAAAACACAATTTAAGAGATTGAATCAGTCATCAAAAATCTTCCAACAAAGAAAAGTCCAGGACCAGATGGCTTCACAGATGAAGTCTACCAAACATTTCCAGAAGAATTAATAAAAGTCTTGTTTAAACTGTTCCAAAAAAGTGAAAAGAAGGGAAAATTACCCAACACATTTTATAAAGCCAGCATCACCCTAATAATACCAAAGCGAGATAAAGATAACATGAAAAAAGGAAAGTATAGACCAATTTCTTTAATGAATATAGATGCAAAATTCCTCAACAAAATACTTGCTAATTGAATCCAAGAGCAAACTAAAAGAATTATACATCATGATCAAGGGGGTTTTATCCCAGGTATGTAAGGGTGGTTAAACACAAGAAAACCAATGTAATACATCACATTGCTTAATCGAGGAAGAACAATCACATGACCATCTCAATTGATGCGGAAAAGGCATTTGACAAAATCCATTATTCTTTCTTGAAGAAAACTCCCAAAAGACAGAAATGGAAGGAAACTTTATCATTATAAGCTGCATATATGAAAAATCCACAGCTAACATTGTATTCAATGAAGAAAGATTGAAAGGTTTCCAGCTGAGATCTGGAACTAGATAAGGATGCCCACTGTCACCACTGTTATTCAATACTGTGTTAGAAGTTCTAGCTAGAGCAGTTAGGCAATAAAGAGAAATAAAAAGCATCCAAATAGGAAATGAAGAAGTAGAACTTTTACAATTTCCTGATTACATGATCCTATATCTAGAAAATCCTGAGAAATCTACAACACTCCTAGAACTATTAGACAAGTTCAGCAAAGTGACAGGATAGAAAATAAACACATAAAAATCGGTACTGTTTCTATATATTACTAATGAGAATCTCAAGGGGAAGTCAGTCAAAAATTCCATTTACAATAGAGACTAAAATAATCAAATACTTAGGAATAAACTTAACCAAGTATGTAAAGGACCTGTGTTCAGAAAACTACAATGCGTTGCTACAAGAAATCAAAGAAGAACTAAAAAAGTGGAAGGACATTTCATGTACCTGGATGGAAGTCTAAATATCATTAAGATGTCAATTCTACCCAAATTTATCCGCATATTCAACACAATCCCAATAAAACTCCCAAAAGCCATTTTTTTACAGAATTGGAAAAGCCAATTATCAAATTTATTTGGAAGGCTAATAGATCCTGAGTAGCCAAAATTATCTTTAAAAAGAACAAAGTTAGAGGACTCTCACTTCCTGACTTCAAAGCATATTATTTAGCTACAGTGGTAAAAACAGCATAGTACTGGCATGAGGATAGGAATGATGGCCAATGGAATAGAATTGAGTGTTCAGAAATAGATCCTCAAGTTTATGGCAAAGTGATTTTTTACTAGGCTGTCAAGTCCATACAGCTGGGCCAAAACAGTCTATTCAGAAAATGGTGCTGGGAAAACTGGATATCCATATCCAAAAGAAAGAAGGAGAACCCCATATCTCATACCATGTACAAAAATTAACTCAAAATGGATGAAAGATCTAAATATAAAAGCCTCAATCACAAAAGTCCTAGAAGAAAATGTAGGTAAACATCTTCAAGATCTTGTGGTACGTGGTGGTTTCTTAAACCTTGCACCCAAATCACAAGCAAGGAAAGAAAAAATAGGTAAATGGACCTCCTCAGACTTATACACTTTTGTGATTCAAAAGACTTTGTCAAAAAAAGTGAAAAGGCAGCCTACTCATTGGAAGAAAATATTTGGAAACCACATAACTGAAAAGGGTTTGATATCCATGTTACATAAAAACATCATCCAACCCAACAATAAAAAGACAAACAACCCAATTAAAAAATGGACCAAAGACTTGAATAGACATTGAATAGAGAAAATACAAATGGCCAAGCACATGAAAAAATGTTCAACATCTTTAGCTATTAGGGAAATGCAGATCAAAACCACACTGAGGTATCATTTCACACTTTTTAGAATGGACATTATTACAAAAACAGAAAACTGTAAGTGCTGGAGAGAATATGTAGAAATAGGAACAATCCTTCACTGTTGGTGGGAATGTAGAATACTGCAGCCACTCCGCAGTATTGGTGGTTCCTCAAGAAACTAAATATAGAACTACCATATGAGCCAGCAATCCTATTACTAGGAATATATTCAGAAGTGAAAGCAAGGACATGAACTAACATTTGCACACTGATGTTCATAACAGCATTATTTAAAATACATGAAAGCCAATCCATTTCTGGTATATTGCTTTCAACAGTTTATAGCAGATTAAAATAAAGTGGTATCTCATTGTCATTTTGATTTGGATTCCCCTAGTGACAAATTATGTTGAGCATATTTTCATGTCCTATTGGCCATTCATTTATTTTCTGTGAATAAATATATATTCATACACTTTTCCATTTTCAGTTGAGTTGTCATTTTATTATCAAGTTATAAAAGTTTATATTCCAGATACTAGGTTGTTAATCAGAGATATGATGTGCTAATATTTTACCCCATTCTGTGGATTGTCTTTTTATTTTATTGATGGTGTCCTTTGAAGTACAAATCTTTTAATTTTTATAAAATCTTACTTACCCATCTTTTCTTTTCAGTACTGTGGCAATGAAATCATTGACTCACCAAAGGTCACAAAGATCTCCTCCTATGTATTCTTCTAAGATTTTTATTCTTTTGGTTTTCTCATATAGGTCTATGACCCACTTTGAGTTAATTTTGTAAATGGTGTGAGGTATATGTTCAAATACATTCTTTTGCATGTAGATAACTAGATGAAATGTAAGCACTATTTGATGAAAAGACTGTTCTTTCCCCCATTGAATTGTTTTGCCCATTTAAGTATCAATGACCGAAATTGTTAGGGTTTATTTCTTGACTCTTAAATCCATTCCATTGATGTATATGTCTCTCCTTACGTCATCCCTACACTGCCTTGATTAATAAAGCTGTGTAGTGAATTTTGAAACCAGGAAATTATAATTCCTCTTAATTTATTTTTTCCAAGAATATTTTGGCTATACTGGATCCCTTGCATTTCCATATGAATTTTAGGAGAATAGAATATTCTTAATTTGTTTTTCAGATTGTGTTGGTAGTGCATAGAAATACAATGGATTTCTGTATATTGTTCTTAGATCCTACAGTTTCCATGAAATTATTTAGACCCAATGATTATTTAGTGGATTCCTTGGTTTTATTATTTTTCAACAAATCAATTTTATTGATACATATTAATAAAACATAACTCATCCAAAGTGTACAACCAATGGTATTTGGTATAACCACATAGGTGTGTGCTCATAAATTTAATCATTATTAGAGCATTTTCATTATTTCAATAATAATAAACAAAAAGCAGACAAAGAAATTTCCTCACCTATAAACCTCTTTCTGTTTCCCCTGCTATATATAGCTGCTATTTCTGGCTATTCTTACACAACTATTTGTCTATTAAGCAGTTTTATTGAAATATATTCACATACCATATGACCCATCCAAAGTGTATAATCAATGGCCTCTAGCATAATCACAATGCTGTATACCCATCATCCCAAAAATTCTAGAACAATTTCATTACTCCAAAAAGAAAGACCCCATGCCCTTTAGCATTATTTCACCAGCCCTACACAACCACCAATTCAATCCCATCTCCATAAATTGATTTACATTTACATCTCATTCAAATGTAATCACACAATACGTCTGTGTCTGGTCTCCTTCACATAGTATAGTGTTTTATTTCGGTGTGATATTAACATTTTGTAGTATTAACCTACATTTATTCAACTTCAAAGAAAAATGGTCTTATATATGCAACTTTACCTGTATTCATATTTCATATTATATTTAGTTTATAATAGTGCAGTCATACAGTATTTCCCCTTTTGTGTCTGGCTTGCTTCACTAAACATAATGCCCTCCAGTTTTATCCATGGTTTCACAACTTTGTTTCTTCTTGCCGCTGCATAATATTCCAACATGTGTATACTCTACAATTTGTTTATCCATTCATCAGTTGATGGACACTTGGGTTGTTTCCAACTTTGGGCTATCATTAATAATGCTGCTATGAACATTGTTGTGCAGATGTCTATTCATGTCACTGTTCTCATTTCTTCTGGGTATATACCTAGCAATGGTGTTGCCAGGTCCCATGGTAAGTTTATATTCAACTTCTTTAGGAACTGCTAAACAGTCCTCCACAGTGGCTGTGCTATTTTACATTCCCACTAACAGTGAATAAGCATTCCTATCTCTCCATGTCCTCTCCAACATTTACAGGTTTCTCACTTTTTAATAGCAGCTAATCTAATAGGTGTGAAAGGATATCTCATTGTAGTTTTGATTTGTATTTCCCTAATCACTGATGATGTTGAACATTTTTCATGTATTTCTTCACCATTTGTATTTCTTCTTTGGACAACTGTCTTTTCAAGTCATTTGCCATTTTTTTAATAGGATAATTTGTCTTTTATTGTTGAGATGCCTGATCTCCTTATATATCATGGATATAAAACCCTTATCAGATATATGAGTACCAAATATTTTCTCCCATTGAGTTGGCTGCCTTTACACCCTTTTGACAAAGTCCTTTGAAATGCAAAAGTGTTGAATTTTGAGAAGGTCCCATTTATCTATTTTTTATTTGTTGCTCATGTTTTGGGTGAAATATTTAAGAAACGACTGCCTACCACAAGATCTTGAAGATGTTTTCCTATATTTTCTCCTAGAAGTTTTATGGTTGTTGTTTATATATTTAGGTCCTTTATCCATTTGGAGTTAATTTTTGTATAAGGAGTGAGATAGGGGTCTTCTTTCTTTCTTCTGGATGTGGCTATCCAGTTCTCCCAGCACCATTTGTTGAATAGACTGTTCTGGTCCAGCTGGGTGAACTTAACAGCCTTGTCAAAAATCACATAACTGTAGATGTGAGGGTCAATTTCTGAGTTTTTGATTTGGTTCCATTGGGCAAGCTGCCTGTCGTTATGCCAGTACCATACTGTTTTACCACTATAGCTAAGTAATATGCTTTAAAGACAGGAAGTGAGAGTCCTCCAATTTCATTCTTTTTAAAGGCATTTTTGGCTTTTTGGGGCCTCTTACCCTTCCAAATAAATTTGATTATTGGCTTTTTGATTTCTGCAAAAAAGGCTGTTGGGATTTTTATTGGGATTGCATTGAATATGTAAATCAATTTGGGTAGAATTGACATCTTAATGATATTTAGTCTACCAATCCATGAATACAGAATATCCTTCCATTTATTTAAGTCTTCTTCTGTTTCTTTTAACAATGTTTTGTAGTTTTCTGAATACAGGTCCTTTTTATCCTTGGTTAAGTTTATTCCTAAACTTAACCAAGTTAAGGAATACTTGGTTAAGTTTGATTGTTTATTTGATTGTTTTAGTTGCTATTAAAAATGGATTTTTTTTCTGATTTCCTCCTCATTGCACATCAGTAGTGTATAGAAACACTATTGATTTTTGTATATTAATCTGTATCCCACCACTTTGCTAAACTCATCTATTAATTCTAGTAACTTTCTTGTAGATTTTTCAGGATTTTCTAGATATAGGATCATGTCATCAGCAAATAGTGAAAGTTTCACTTCTTCCTTTCCTACTTGGGTGCCTTTTATTACTTTGTCTAGCCTAATTGCTCTAGCTAGAACTTCTAGCACAATATTGAATAACAATTGTGACAGTGGGCATGCTTGTCTTGTTCCTGATCTCAGCGGGAAAGCTTCCAGTCTTTCACCATTGAGTATAATGCTAGCTGTAGGTTTTTCATATATGCACTTTATCATACTGAGTAAGCTTCCTTCTATTCCTATCTTTTGGTCTGTTTTTTATCAAGACAGGGTGCTGTATTTTGTCTAATGTGTTTTCTGTATCAATAGAGAAGATCATATAATTATTCTTCTTCAATTTATCAATAACCACATGTGATGTTGGATTCATTAGCAAGCATTTTGTTGAGGATTTCTGCACCTATATTCATTAGGGAAATTGGATTACAATATTCTTTTTTTCATTTTATCTTTATCTGGCTTTGGTATTAGGTTGATGATGGCTTCATAGAATGAAGTTGATAACATTCCCTGCTGTTCTATTTTTGGAAGATTTTGAGCAAGATTTGTATTAATTTTTCTTTGAATGATTGGTAGAACTCACCTGTGAAGCCATCTGGTCCTAGGCTCTTTCATTGGTATGTTTTTCTTTTGTATTATATGTATTATAACTTGGGTTTTATTAGATTTTTTAAAATAAAAATTTTAGTGAAGTATATCATTCATACATGAACATACATAAACAATAAGTGTATAATAAAAATTCAGAACTTAAAAAGTAAACCTACATATCATCATACAAAGCTCCCATAAATCTCTGCACTATCAACACCTTGCTTTGTTGAGACATATTTGTTACAAATATGAAAGCATCATCAAAATATTATTACTAACTATAGCCCATATTTTACATTTGGTGTATTTTTTCCCACAACCCACCCAATTTTAACACCCTATATTAGTAGTATATATTTGTTATAGTTCATGAGAGAACATTCTCATTTTTGTTCTGTTAAACACAGTCCATCATCCACCACTGGATTCCCTGTCTTATACAGTTCCATGTTTTACACAATTCATTTAAAGTGTACACTCAGAGGCTCTCATTTTCATCACAGAATTGTGCTGTCATTACCTCAGGCAATTTTGGAATGTTTTCATTACTTCAAAAGGAAAAATCCATTGGGAGGTTTTTGATAACTGTTTCAGTCTCCTTTCTTGTGTTTGGTTTGTTGATGTCTTCTA
Source organism: Tolypeutes matacus (assembly GCA_026826555.1). NCBI lineage: Eukaryota > Metazoa > Chordata > Mammalia > Cingulata > Chlamyphoridae > Tolypeutes > Tolypeutes matacus. The sequence goes on along the minus strand of JAKSZT010008638.1, from coordinate 130,015 downwards.
ATTATCTCAGGTCAGTGTAGGTTGTTTGTATGTTTCTAGAAATCTGTCCATTTCTTCTTTATTGTCTAGTTTGGTGGCATACATTTGTTGACAGTATCCTCTTAGGATCTCTATTATTTCATTTGTAATATCCCCCATTTCATTTCTGATTTTATTTGTATCTTCTCTCTTTATTCCTTTGTCAGTCTACCTAAGGGCTTGTCAATTTTGTGGATCTTCTCAAAGAAACAACTTTTGCTTTAGTTGATTCTCTCTATTGTTTTTTTTTTTTTTTCAATATAATATATTTCTGCTCTAAACTTTGTTATTTCTTTCATTATTCTTACTTTGGGATTTCTTTGCTGTTCTTTTTCCATTTCCTGCAGGTGTTCAGTTAGGTCTTGATTTTAACACTTTCATATATATATATTAATAATTTTTTAAAAAGATACTTAGATTACATAAATGTTACACAAACGTTATAGGGATTCCCATATACCCCACCTCTCACACCTCCCACAACCTCCCACATAAACATCCTTCATTAGTGTGGCACATCACCTGCAATGGATATACACATCCTGGGGCTTTGCCACTAAGCATGGACCATAGTTCACATTGTAGACCACACTCTCTCCCACACAGTTCTGCATGTTATATGCTGATGTAAAATGGCCTATATCTGTCATTGTAATGTCACTCAGGATAATTCCCAAGTCCCAAAAAGGCCCCTGTATTACAACTGCTTTTCCCTATCCCTGCCCCAAATCATCCAGAGGCCACTGGCTCCACATTAATATTGTAATTTCTTCCATTACTTGAATCACAATATGTCTATAACAGAATACCAGTAAGTCCACTCTAGTCCATAGCTCTCCCCCAATCCTGAGGAGTCTGGGATGGTGATGTCCACTCCACCTCCAAGTGAGAGGGGGCTATATCCCATGGATAAGATGGATGGACTTATCCTGCCTGCAGCTGCAGACTCTCTCCATTCACTGGGATGGCCATTGTCCATCATCATCTTCTCGCCAGGTGTCCTGGGTGAGTCCACTGAGCTGTAGAGTAGGAGTAGCAACTGCACTGAGATTCTGGGCCCAGCTGGCACATGGGCAGGCCAAAGATTCCAGTCTCTGGAAGTACACCTACAAACTCCAGCATCACATATAGGTTTTAATAGAAGGGACTGATGGACCTTGTGTAGGGAGGACATATTTGAGTCCAACTCTGTCACTCTCAGGAGCACAGATTCCAAGGTAGGGCCCATTGATAAGGCACCAAACTCCAGAGCTATCCACCCTGATATAGGACCTGGGTGTCTCCAGAGCCCTCAGGAGACCCTCTATTAGGGGTGATATCCACATTGGAAGTCTACTGAGATGTGCATAAGCGTTACCTCTGGGATGACCTCCCAACTTACTTTGAAGTTACTTAGTCATATGAACTCATTTGTCTTTACCTTTCCCTCTTTTATTCAAGGTCTTTTTCCAGTCATATTGCCAGTTGGCACTAGGTAGTAATCCCTCGTTGACAGGGAGGCTCATCCCCAGGAGTCATGTCCCACGCTGGGAGGAAGTTAATGCATTCATATGCTGAATTTCGCTTAGAGAGAAGCCACAATTGAGCAACAAGGAGGCTCTCAGGAGGCAACCCTTAGGTACCCCCTAATACAATAGACTAAGTTTCAGTTTCAATAGGAAAGACTCCTAAGGCTAGTCATCAATAACAAGAGCCAATCAGTGGATCATCCTCCTTTGCCAGACACTGCCCCTGCACTTGGAGGACTGTTGCTGTTCCCTTGGAGAATGTGGCAGAGCTCTCTAGGCTGGGAATTCAGTATTCTCTCATTTATTGAGTGATTTTCCACCCACTGTGACCATGCCTCATGACCATCTGAACAATTTTATATACCTTTTATGCATGTTCAGGTGAACTTCCTCCCATGAACCCCCATCCCTGATACCCTCCCCCACCAATGATCCTCTCCCGCCCCATTTTTTTTTTAATGTGGGTAAAAATAAAAATTTTCACAATACATACCAACATTTGCAAAATGATATATAAATATATAGGCATATATGTGCATTTGCTTACAAAAATGTTATATATATATATATATATATATATTTTTTTTTTTTTTAAGAGGTGCTTTGATTACACAAAATATTACACAGAACCCATGGGATTTCCATGTTGCTGACCTCCCACACCTCCCACCACATCCCACACAAACATCTCCCACAAGTGTGGCCCACCAGCCTCAATGGACTTACACATCCTGGGGCCTTGCCACCAACCATAGACCACATTTCACACAGTAGACCACACTCTCTCCCACACAGTTCTGAGTGTTGTGTGCTGATTTAAAATGGCCTACATCCGTTGCCACAACGGTACTCAGGACAACCTCCAAATCCCAAAGAAGCCCCTGTATTTCAACTGTTCATCCCCTCCCTGCCCCAAAAGTGTCAAGTGGTCACTGGCTCAACCTCATTGTTATGATTTCTTCCATTGCTAGAAACACCATATGTGAACAACAGAATACCATCAAGTCCACTCTAGTCCATAGTTCTTCCCCTAATCCCGAGGGGACTGGGATGGTGATGTCCACTCCACCTCCAAGTGAGAGAGGGCTTATATCCCATGGATATGGTGGGTGGGATGATCCTGCCTGAAGATGCAGGCCCTCTCCATTCCCTGGAATGGCCATTGCCCATCGTTGTCTCCCTGCCAGGTGACTTGAATGAGTCCATTGAGCTGTAGGGTAGGAGTTGCAGTTCCACCTAGATTCCATGCACACCTGGCACATAGGTAGGCCAGAGGATCCAGTCTCTGGAAGTATACATATAGGTTTGAATAGAAGGGACTGATGAACCATGTGCAGGGAGGACTTATTTGAGTCCAATTGTGTCACTCTCAGTAGCACAGATTCCAAAATAGAGCCCACTGATAAGGCATCAGTCTCTGGGTCTATCCCCACTTATATAGGACCTGAATGTCTCCAGAGCTCTCAGGAGCACCTCTGTGTGGGGTAATAGGCACTTAGATGTTCTATGAGCTCCTACTGAAGTGTGCGTAAGAGTTACCTCTGGGATGACCTCCTGACTCTCTTTGAAGTCTCTTAGCCACTTGAACTCATTTGTCTTTACCTTTTCCCCCTTTAATTCAAGGTCTTTTTCCAGTTGTGTTGCCAGTTGGCACTTGGTATTAATCCCTCATTGCCAGGGAGGCTCATCCCCGGGAGTCATGTCCCACGTTGGGGGGAAGGTAATGCAATCATATGCTGAGTTTGGCTTAGAGAGAGGCCACATTTGAGCAACAAGGAGGCTCTTGGGTGGCAACCCTTAGGCACCCCACAACTGCAGGGTAAGTCTCAGTTACAAGAGCAAAGACTCACAAGGGTAGTCATCAATAAAACAAACACATCAGTGGGTCATCCTCTTTTGACAGACACTGTACTTGCACTCAGAGGACTATTGCTGCTCCCTTGGAGACTGTGGCAGAGCTCTCCAGGCTAGGAATTCAGATTCCCTCATTTATTGTGTGATTGTCCACCCATCGTGACCATGCCCCATCTTTTGATCTTTTGAACGATTTTGTATATCTTTCATGTATATTCGGATGAACTAATTCCCATGAAACCCCCCTCCCAGACACGCCCCACCAATAATCCCCTGCAGTACCCATTGTAACCCTTCTGTGATCCAAATCCTCCATGAACATGTAGTCCATAAAATAATCAAATACACTTACTAGGAAAAAGAAACAAATATGATAACCTTACGTGCAAGAGACAAACATAAGGAAACTCAGGGGAAAAAAAGAGAAGAAACAAGCAAATAATCAACCAAAAAACAAAACAAAATAAAATATAATTAGCAGGTTGGGACATTCAGAAATTGGGCAAAAAAACAAAGGAAATGCCTTTAAAATAAAAATATATATATATATATTCATTTTTTTTTCCTTTCTCTTTTCTTTTCTTTCCTTCCTTTTATCACTGTGTTATCGGATGTCTGGTGTGCCATGAAACCTTCCCCCTCTCAATCCCCATTGTCTCCCAATTTTTCATTTAATTTTCAAAGAAGTTTTAGGTCACAGCAAAGTCACACATGGAGTGCCGGAGACTCCCAGATACCAAATCACCCCCCCTTCTCCACCCCATATTAACCCCCCCTTTATTTTTTCGATGTTAGCATTGTTATAACTGTTATACAGATAGCAAAATATAGCAACTAAACATTGTCAATGATTTGCAGTATACTTTACAATTTAGATGATACAGTTTAATAATTTTGATGATATTTACCATGACCTGTGTCCATTACTGTAAGGTAATGAAAAACCTTCCCCATGAGCACCAAACACCCCATTAGATCTTGACTGTTCCCTTCCCCCCAGCCTCCCAGGGCCCATGATACCACCCTCTCCCGACCCATGGAATGTCAAGATTCACAGTTACATGCCCTGGGGATTTGAACCTGCCCTTCCTAATCTACCCACCCACCAGTGCTGCACCACCAAATCCAGGAACACCACCACTCATCTGCCCCATCCCCAAACATGCAACCACACTCTATCCCTTTACCATAGATTATGTCCATATGGGTGATGGTTCAAAACCTGCTCTTCTCTTACTCTCCTTTGTTAACCTATCTTTCAGACAATGGTTCTCAGAGACTGCTCACTTTCCTTAGTGAGGTCATATACTGTTCATCCTTCAGTGCCTGGCTTGCTTCACTCAACATAAGGTCTTCAAGATTCATCCATGTTATTCCATGTGTTAGCACTTTGTTCCTTCTTACAGCTGAGTAATATTCCACTGTATGTATGTACCACATTTTGTTTCTTCATTCGTCTGTTGATGGGCACCGGGGATGATTCCAACTTTTGGCAATGGTGAACAATGCCGCTGTGAACATTGGTGTGCATATATCTGTTTGTGTCTTTGCTTTCAGTTCTTCTGGGTATATACCCAGCAGTGGAATTGCTGGATTATACGGAAGATCTATTGTTAGTTTTCTGGGGAACCGCCAAACTGTCCTCCACAGTGGCTGGACCATACTGCAGTCCCACCAGCAGTGGATGAGGGTTCCTATTCCTCCACATCCTCTCCAACATTTAGTGTCTCCTGTTTTTTTTAATAGCTGCCATTCTGATGGGTGTAAGATGGTATCTCATTGTAGTTTTGATTTGCATCTCCCTGATAGCAAGCGATGTTGAGCATATTTTCATGTGCTTTCTAGCCATTTGCATTTCTTCCTTGGAAAAGTGTCTTTTCAGGTCACTTGCCCATTTTTTATATGGGTTGTTTGTCCTTTTATTTTCAAGGTGTAGGATTTCTTTATATATGCAGGATATTAGGCTCCTATCAGATATATGGTTGCCAAATATTTTCTCCCATTGGGTAGGCTGCCTTTCTATTTCCTTAATAACATCCTTTGAGGTGCAGAAGTTTTTAATTTTGATGAGATCCCATCTATCTATTTTTTCTCTTGCTGCTCGTGCTTTGGCTGTGAAGTTCATGAAAACATTTCCTATTACAAGGTCCTGTAGATGTTTCCCTACATTATCTTGCAAGGTCTTTATGGTTTTGGCTCTTATATTTAGATCTTTGATCCATCTTGAGTTGATTTTTGTATAAGGTGTGAGATGGTATTCTTCTCTCATTCTTTTGGATATGGATATCCAGTTCTCCAAGCACCACTTGTTAAAGAGGCCACTCTCTCCCAACTGAGTGGGTTTCATGGCCTTGTCAAATATCAGATGACTGTATATGTGAGGATCTATATCAGAACTCTCAATCCAGTTCCAATGGTCAGTAGGTCTACCCTTGTGCCAATACCACACACTTTTGATCACTGTAGCTTTGTAGTATGTTTTAAAGTCAGGTAATGTGATACCTCCAAATTCATTTTTCTTTTTCAATATATCTTTGGCAATTCGGGGCCTCTTGCCTCTCCAAATATATTTTGTGGTTAGTTTTTCCAGTTCCTTAAAAAATATAGTGTTGACTTTTATTGGGAATGCATTAAATCTGTAGATTAGTTTGGGTAGGATAGACATCTTGATGATGTTTAGTCTTCCCATCCATGAACAGGGAATATTTTTCC
>JAKSZT010008638.1:72975-123823 GCA_026826555.1 Tolypeutes matacus | reverse complement strand
ATGGTATTTTTTTCCTGATTTCCTCCTCAGTTTGCTGGTTATTGGTGTACAGAAATGCTACTGATTTTTGAGCGTTGATTTTATAGTCTGCAACATTACTGAACTCCTTTATAAGTTCTAGAAGCTTTGTTGTCGATTTCTCAGGGCTTTCTATGTATAGGATCATGTCATCTGCAAATAATGAAATTTTTACTTCTTCTTTTCCAATCTGGATGCCTTTTATGTCCTTTTCTTGTCTCAGTGCTCGTGCAAGTACTTCTAAGACAATGTTAAATAGGAGTGGTGATAGTGGGCATCCTTGTCTTGTTCCTGATCTCAGAGGGAAGGCTTTTAGGATTTCACTGTTGAAAATGATGTTAGCTTTGGGTTTTTCATATATACCCTTTATCATTTTCAGAAAGTTTCCATCTATTCCTATTTTTTGTAGTGTTTTTATGAGGAAAGAGTGCTGTATTTTGTCGAATGCTTTTTCTGCATCTAACGAGATGATCATGTGATTTTTTTCTTTCATTTTGTTTATGTGGTGTATTACATTGATTGATTTTCTTATATTGAACCATCCTTGCATACCTGCGATGAAACCCACTTGTTCATGGTGTATAATCCTTTTGATATGTTGTTGAATGTGATTAACAAGTATTTTGTTAAGGATTTTAGCATCTAGGTTCATTAGAGAAATTGGCCTGTAATTTTCCTTTCTTGTGGTATCTTTATTTGGTTTTGGTATTAGGGTAATATTGGCATCATAGAATGAGTTAGGTAATATTCCTTCTACTTCTATTTTTTGGAAGAGCTTAAATAGAATTGATGTTAGCTCTTTCCGGAATGTTTGGTAGAATTCAGCTGTGAAGCCATCTGGTCCTGGACTCTTCTTAGTTGGGAGGTTTTTAATGACTGAGTCTATCTCTTTACTTGTAATTGGGCTGTTGAGTTCATCTATTTCTTCTTTCATCAATGTCGGCTGTTTGTGGGTTTCTAGAAACTTGTCCATTTCCTCTAAATTGTCATTCTTGTTGGCATATAATTTTTCAAAGTATCCTCTTATGATAATCTTTATTTCTGTGGGGTCAGTAGTGATATTACCTTGCTCGCTCATTCCTTATTTTCTGTATTTGCATCTGTTCTCTTTTTCTTTGTTAGTCTGGCTAAGGGTTTTTCAATTTTGTTGATATTCCCGAAGAACCAGCTTTTGGTTTTGTTTATTGTTTCCAGTGCTTTCTTATTCTCTATTTCATTTAGTTCTGCTCTAATCTTTGTTATTTCCTGTTTTCTACTTCCTTTAGGTTTAGTTTGTTGTTGTTTTTCCAATTCCTCCAAGTGTGCAGTTAGGTCTTCAATTTTAGCTCTTTCTTCTTTTTTAATATATGAATTTATGGCTATGAACTTCCCTCTCAGGACTGCTTTCGCTGCATCCCATAGGTTTTGATATGTTGTATTGTTGTTTTCATTAGTTTCAAGGTAGTTACTGATTTCTTTCAAAATTTCCTCTTTGACCCACTGTTTGTCTAAGAGTGTGTTGTTTAACTTCCATATCCTTGTGCCTAACCTGTTTCTCTGGCCCTTATTGATTTCCAACTTCATTCCATTGTGGTCAGAGAAATTACTTTGTATAATCTCAATCTTTCTGAATTCATTGAGTGTTGTTTTGGGGCCTAGCATGTGGTCTATTTTGGAGTATGTTCCATGTGCACTGGAGAAGAATGTAAATCCCGCTGTATTTGGGTGTAGTGTTCTGTATATGTCTATTAAGTCCAAATCTTCTAATGTATTGTTGAGTGCCTTCGTTTCTTTATTGATTCTCTGCCTAGATGTTCTGTCTAATGATGATAGTGGTGTGTTGAAGTCCCCTGCTATAATTGTAGAGGAATTTATTTCTCCTCTTAGTTTTTCCAGAGTTTGCCGCACGTATTTTGAGGCACCTCGATTAGGTGCGTAAATGTTGATGATTGTTCTCTCTTCTTGAGAGATTACTACTTTTACTAATATGTAGTGTCCATCTTTGTCTCTTACAATAGTTTTGCATTTAAAGTCTATTTTGTCTGATATTAGAATAGCTACTCCTGCCCTTTTTTGGCTATTGTTAGCTTGTAAAATGGTTTTCCAGCCATTCACTTTCAGCCTCCTTGAATCCCTGGGCCGAAGGTGGGTTTCTTGTAGACAGCATATAGATGGATCAAATTTTCTTATCCATTCTGCCAATCTGTGTCTTTTGATTGGTGAATTTAATCCATTAACATTCAGTGTTATTACTCGTAATGAATTTCTTACTTCAGTCATTTTTTCTTTGGGTTAATGTATGTCACATGTTGTTCTGTTTCTCTTTTTGAGTTTTCAGTTGTTTTTAAACTCTCCTCCAACTCTCTCTCCTTTGTTTTTTCCTTTCAACTTGTAGAGATTCCTTTAGTATTTCTTGAAGTGCTGGTTTCTTCTTGACATACTCTCTTAATTGCTGTTTATCTGTGAATATTTTGAACTCTCCATCATTTTTGAATGCCAATTTTGCTGGATAGAGAATTCGTGGCTGGAAGTTTTTTTCTTTTAGTGTTTTGACTATGTCATACCACTGTCTTCTTGCCTCCATGGTTTCAGCTGAGAAATCAGCACTTAATCTTATTGTGCTTCCCTTGTATGTGATGGTTCTCTTTTCTCTTGCTGCCTTGAGTATTTTCTCTTTTTCTTGAGCATTGGACAATTTGACAAGTACATGTCTTGGAGTTGGCCTGTTGGGATTTATACTATTTTGGGTGCGCTGTGCTTCCTGGATCTGCACGTCCATCTCTCTCAATAGAGTTGGAAAGTTTTCAGCAATAATTTCCTTCAACACTCCTTCTGTTCCCTTTCCCTTCTCTTCTCCTCCTGGGATGCCCATAATGCGTATGTTTGTGCGTCTTGCATTATTGGTTAATTCCCTGAGACCATACTGGATTTTTTCTATCTTTTTGTCTATCTTTTATACAATCTCTTTGATTTCAACTGTATTGTCTTCCATATCACTAATTCTTTCCTCTGCCTGTTCAATTCTGCTGCCATGTGAGTCCAGCGTCTTTTTCATTTCTTGACTTGTGTCTTTGTTCACCATCATATCCATTACCTTTTTAGGTGTGTTAGCTATTTTTTCAGTATGTTCTCCCAGTGTCTTCTTTATATCCTTATTCTCTTCCTTCAGTTCTTTAAGTTGGTCCATGATATTTGTTTGGATAGCTTTGATTAGTTGTTCGATGTACTGCATTGCTTCCTGGTTTTTATTTTGTGCACTGGACTGGTCCATGTTTTCCAGTTTTTCAGAGTCATTTGTATTTTTCTGTTGCCCTCTGGTCATCATATTATCTTGATGGGTTTGTTCAGCTGATTAGCTTTTCTCTATGCTCTAGAATTTTATTTAGCTGTTGGTTCTGCCTGTGAGTTAAGTTTTCTCTTTGGCAGTTTTTCTTCTTATTTTATTTCCTTACTTCTTTCTATGTTCCCTTGAAGGCAAAAGGTTAGGGCCAGAGGAATCCAAAGATATAAGGAAGGCAGAAGGATAATAGAAATGTTGATAAAAGTTAGAAGAGGGGCAAAATGAGACTTAAGGAGATGAATATTTAACTTGTGTAGGCAGTGTAGAGTACTAGGAAAAAATATGGAGTTCTTATAATGGACTGGGAAAACAATGGAGGAATATATATATATAGTGATTTAGAAGGCTAGAATTATGAGGAGGTAGAGAAATAGTAGAGAAAGGTCTGAAAGGAAATAGTTAATACTAATAAAAAAAAAAAAAGAAAAAAGAAGTAGGAAACAAAATAGATGGGATATAAATTGACACCCTTAAGTTGTGGGCCTATGAAAAAATGTTGTCTCTAAGAGCCAGAACAGAATACAGAAGGCAGAAACATGCAGGAAGGATAAGCGATAGTTTGTAATACAGAATCAATATATACAGCGACTGGGAAATTACTGAATAAGAAGCCCAGCAAATAAGCGACCAGCTGGCAGCACCTATTTAAAAAAAAAATAGAAGGAAAAAGGAAGGGGGGAGGAAAATGGGAATAATAGCAATAGACCAGAAAGTAACAGAGAGAAACCAATGATCCACACAGGCAAGCAGTCAAACAGAGCTAAGGGGGGTCAATGATTCCCCTAGGGGCCAAGTGGATCCTTCCTGCCTACTTGTGTTTATCAATGAATTTCCCCACAGGGTTCTATATGCAGGTCCTGAAGCAGCTTTTAGCTATTAAACTAAATTAAAAAGAATTTATTTTTCAATTGTTGAGGTGACCTCACTTTTTTTTTTTTTTTTTTTTAGCCAAATGCAGGATCCAAAATAATTCCTCTTCTAGACCAACCCCCTTATGGAAGGGACCCTAGCTGGGCCTGTGGAAATTAATCAAGCACGTCCCACTTTCCGGACTCCCCAGGTTAGCTGAAACTCTGATGTTAGTCAGTGAAGATTGCTAAAGATGGCGGATTCCGCCCCTTCTGGCGCCGAGCTCCAGCGTCACCGGGCTGCTCAGTAAATCAGTTTGAGTGCAGATTCGCGTCTGCTCTCAGCCTAATGCTGTTTCAGGTCGGCTTATCTGCTCCCCAAAGCTATGGGGCGGTGCAGACAGCCAGATCGATGTCTAAAAATATAAAATACCCTTCCCTGTCTTCCAACCGAACCCTCCCTTCTTTGGGAAGTGTCCCTTCCTCCTGGCTCCGCAGCGGCCCGGGTCTTATCCCTGGGTGGCTAGGGAAAACAGCTCCGTTCCCGACCAAAATCCCCCCTCCGGTTCACCGGGTGCTGACTAGCTTGTTTGCTCTGTTCACACAAGGTCCAAGGGGCGCCAGGCAGCCAGCTCCCCAGAAAATAAAACTTTTTCGCCCCCGCCCGGGGCTCCAAATGGCCGTTTTATTTTTTATTTCCATAACCGCGGGGCTCAGCCGCCTGTGCCAACCTCCACCGGCAGCCTCAAAACTCACGAATCTCCACCGTTCGGTCCACGCCGCCGATCCGCGCAGATAGATGTCCCAAGCCTCTCACTCCACGCGTGCACAGCACAGACCCCCGGGCAGGACCCCGTCCACAATCCGCCTTGCTCTGGGAGCTTGCAGTGTGCGCCCTCCTACACCAACGCCATCTTGCCGCCTCCTCTCTCTGTAGTATGTTTTAAAGTCAGGTAGTGCGATTCCCCCAACTTCATTTTTCTTTTTCATATGTCTTTGATGATCTGGGGCCTCTTACCCTTCCAAATAAATTTTGTAGTTAGTATTTCCAATTCCTCCAAAAAATACAGTGTTGATTTTTATTAGGATTGCATTAAATCTGTAGATTAGTTTTGGTAGGATAGACATCTTGCTGATGTTTAGTCTTCCTATCCATGAGCAGGGAATAGTCTTCCATTTATTTAATTCTTCTTTGATTTCCTTTAACAGCATTTTGTAGTTTCCTCTATATAAGTCCTTCACATCTTCAGTTAAATTTATTCCTAGGTATTTGATTCTTTTAGTTACTATTGTAAATAGTATTTTTTTCTTGGTTTCCTCCTCAGATCATTCATTATTGGTGTACAGAAATGCTACTGATTTTTGAGCATTGATCTTATAGTCTGCAATGTAACTGAACTTCTTTATAAGTTCTAGAAGCTTTGTTGTAGATTTCTCAGGGCTTTCTATATATAGGATTATGTCGTCTGCAAATAATGAAATTTTCACTTCTTCTTTTCCAATTTGGATGCCTTTTATATCTTTTTATTGCCTCAGTGTTTGAGCAAGTACTTCTAAGACAATGTTAAATAGGAGAAGTGATAGTGGGCATCCTTGTCTTGTTCCTGATCTCGGAGGGAAGGCTTTTAGGATTTCACCATTGAAGATGATGTTAGCTTTGGGTTTTTCATATATACCCTTTTCCATGTTCAGAAAGTTTCCTTCTATTCCTATCTTTTGCAGTGTTTTTATCAGGAAAGGGTACTGTATTTTGTTGAATGCTTTTTCTGCATCTATAAAGATGATCATGTGATTTTTTTTCTTTCAATCTGTTTATGTGGTTTATTCCATTGATTGATTTTCTTATGTTGAACCATCCTTGCATACCTGGGATAATCCCTCTTGGTCATGGTGCATAATTCTTTTGATATGTCGTTGAATGCGTTTAGGAAGTATTTTGTTGAGGATTTTAGCATCTAGGTTCATTAGAGAGATTGGTCTGCAATTTTCCTTTCTTGTGGTATCTTTGTTTGGCTTTGGTATTAGGGTAATGTTGGCACCATAGAATGAGTTTGGCAAAGTCCCTTCTACTTATATTTTATGGAAGAGCTTAGCAGGATTGGTGTTAGCTCTTTCTGAAGTGTTTGGTAGAATTCAGCTGTGAAGCCATCTGGTCCTGGGCTCTTCTTAGTTAGGAGGTTTTTGATGACTGAGTCTATCTCTTTACTTGTAATTGGACTGTTGAGTTCATCAATTTATTCTTTCATCAATGTAAGCTGTTTGTCAGTTTCTAAGAATTTGTCCATTTCCTCTAAATTATCATTCTTGTTGACATATAATTTTTCAAAGTATCCTCTTATGATACTTTTTATTTCTGTGGGGTCAGTAGTGATATCCCCTTCCTCATTCCTTATTTTGTGTATTTGCATTTGTTCTCTCTTTTTCTTTGTTAGTCTGGCTAAGGGTTTGTCAATTTTATTGATCTTCTCAAAGAACCAGCTTTTGGTTTTGTTTATTGTTTCTAGTGTTTCTCTTTTTCTATTTCATTTACTTCTGCTCTAATCTTTGTTATTTCCTTCTTTCTGCTTCCTTGGGGATACTTTGTTTGATAATTATATTTCTTAGAGTAGGTCTGTTGGGATCTATACTGTCTGGGGTGTGCTGTGCTTCCTGGACATGTACCTCCATCTCCCTCAATAGAGTTGGGAAGTTTTCTGCCATTATTTCCTTTAACACTCCTTTTGTTCCTTTTCCCTTCTCTTCTCCTTCTAACATGCCTATAATGCATATGTTTATGCATTTTGTGTTGTCAGTCAAATCCCTGATGCCCTGCTGGATTTTTTCTGTCTTTTTATCTATCTGTTCTACTATCCATTTGATTTTGGGTGTACTGTCTTCCACATCACTAATTCTTTCTTCTGCCTGTTCAAATAAGCTGTTATGTGATTCCAGTGTTTTTTATTTCTTGGATTGTACCATTCATCACCATCATATCTTTTATCTTTTTATGTATGTTTACCATTTCTTCAGTATGTTCTCCCAGTGTCTTTTTAATCTCCTTAATCTCTTCCTTCACTTCATTAAGTTGGTGCATGATATTTGTTTGGACAGCTTTGATTAGTTGCTCCATGTTCTGCATCTCTTCCTGGTTTTTACTTTGTTCATTGGACTGGTCCATGTCTTCATGTTTCTCAGTTTGGTTTGTAATTTTTTATTGCCTTCTGGTCATGATTTTATTTTGAGGGGTTTATTCAGTTGATTAGCTTCTCTCCCTGCTCTAGAGTTTTATTTAGCTGGTGGTTCTGTGTGTGTGTTAAGTTTTCTCTTTGACACTTTGTTCTTCTTGTTCTATTTCCTTGCTTTTTTCTATATTCCCTTGAAGGAAAAAGATTAGGGCCCAAGGAATTGAAAGAGGTAGAAAGGAAAAAGGATAATAGTAATATTGATAAAAGTTAGAAGAAGGGCCTTATAAGACTTAGTAAAATGAATATTTAACTCATGTAGGCAGTGTAGAGTAATAGGGGGGAAAAAAGTGGAATACCTACAATGGATTGGGAAACCAAATAGAGGAAAATACACAGTATGATTTAAAAGGCCAGATGATGAGGTGAGAGAGAAATAGTAAGGATAGGGCTGAAAGGAAAAAGTTAATAATAATAAGAAGAAAAAGAAAACAGAATAGACAATATAGAAATTGACACCCATGAAGTTGCGGACCAATGAAAAAAGGTGGAATGTAGGAACCACAACAGAAAGCAGAAGGTAGAAAGATGAAGGAAGGAAAAGAGATAGCATTGGTAGATAAAATCAATATACATAGAGAATGGGAAATCAAGGAAGGAGAAGCACAGCAAAGATGAAACAAGCTAGCAACAGCTAATTTTTAAAAAAAGAAAAATAAAGGAGGAGGGGAGGAAATGGAAAGAAAAGCAAGAAAGAAACAAAGAAAGAAAAACCAAACAAACACACAAGCAAGAAGTCAAACAAAGCTAAGGAAGAACGGTGTTCCTTCTTGGGCCTTGTGGTGCCTCTCAGCCTGCTTGTGTTCATCAATCAATTACCCTGCAGGCTTCTAACTACAGGTTTTGAGGCAGATTTTAGCAATTAAACTAAGTTAAATTTTTTTAAAGTAACCTTTTTTTTTTTTTTGGAGAAAAAAGGGACCCAAAAGAAGGCCTCTTCTAGACCAACCCCTCCACCAAGGACACCCTAAATAGGTTTGTGGAAACTTATCAAATACTTCCCACTGCCTGGCCTCCCCAGGGGAGCTGAGACTCTAATACTCGTCAGCACAGAACGATAAAATTGGCTGACTCCGCCCCTCCTGAGCCCAGCCTCGTATCACAGGGTGGTTAGGTAAATCAGACTTCCTCAGCAGATTTGCCTCTCCCCTCAGCCTTGTGCCACTTCAACCCCACTGGTTTGCTCCCCAAACTTGCAGGGGGGTCCAGACAGCCAAACCCACAGAAAGGAAATCCCTCTCACTCATGGAGAATGCTCCTCTCACTGGATTGCTGGCAGGAGTGAGGGGTCGTCCTAGTCTTTTGCCCTGAGAGTGGGGCTTAACCAGCTGGGGAACAACTCACAATTTTATCTTAAGCAATCCACCTCACTGTCCAGCTCCCTCCAGATCAATGTCCCTAAGGTTCTCACTCCGTGGGCTCCCAGACCAGACCACTCGGGCAGGATCCAGTCCCCAATCAGCTGTCCTCTGTGAGCAAGACGATGAGTGCCCACCTAAATCGACACTATCTTGCCCCTCTCTTTCTTATATTTTAATGTAAGTGAGGGCTAAAAATTTCCCTCTGAGCTCTGCCTTCACTGCATCCTATAGGTTTTGATATATCATTTTCTGATTTTCATTTGTCTCAAGATATTTATTGATTTTTCTTGAGATTTCTTCAACCAACTGATTGTTTGAGTGTTATTTAACTTCCATCTATTTGTTAGTTTTCCCTTTCTCCACCTGCTATTGATTTCCAGTTTCATTCCAACATGATGATAGTGCTTTGTGTAATTTCAATCTTTTTAAATTTATTGAGACCTATTTTTTGAACCAATATATGGTCTATCCTGCAGAAAGATCCATGAGCCCTTGAGAAGAATATATATCCTGCTGTTTTGGGGTGCAATGTTCTATATATATCTGTGAAGTCTAGTTAATTTATCATATTATTCAAGGTCCTGTTTCCTTATTGATCTTTTTTCCAATTGTTCTATCCAAAGTTGAGAGTGTTGTATTGAAGTGTCCAATTATTATGTAGAGTTTTATTTCTCCCTTCTGTTTTGCCAGTGTTTGCCTCATGTATTTTGGGGCACATAATTAGTTGCATAAATATTATTATGATTTCATCTAGGGGAATTGTTTCTTTTATTAATATATAATAATCCTTCTTTATCTCTTGCACAGTTTTTCATTTAAAGTCTCTTTTGTCTGATATTAGTATTGCTACTCATGCTCTTTTTCACTTCTGATATTCTGTGGAATATCTTTTTTTCTACCTTTAAATTTCAGTCTATTCATGTCCTTGTGTGTAAGGTGAATCTCTTATACACAGCATATAGATGGCTAATTTTTATCCATTCTGCCAGTCTGTGTCTTTTGATTGGGGAGTTCAATCAATTAATATTCATTGTTATTACTATAAAGGCATTCCCTACTTTGTCCATTAGATCTTTCAGCTTTTGATTTACCTGTCTTACTATTATCTGTCTCTTTACCCTTTTGTTACCATTAATAATAATCTTTATTTCTACACTCTTCTCCAGGCATCTTTCTCCTGTCTTTTCCTTTCAGATTGCTGCACTCTCATTAGTATCTCTTGGTTATGTCTCTTGGTGACATAACTCATTTAGTGTGTTTGCCTATCTGTGAAGACTTACTCACCCTCATATTGAACGACAGTTTTGCCAGATAAAGAATACTTGGCTGTCAGTTTTTCTGTTTCAGAATCTTTACTATATCATAACACTACCTTCTTGCCTCCATGGGTTCTGATGAAAAATTGCTACTCAGTCTTATGAAGCATCCCTTGTTTGTGATGAATTGCTTTTCTCTTGTTGCTTTCAGAATTCTCTCTTTATCTCTGGCATTTAACATTCTGAATAGTAGGTGTCTTAGAATAGGTCTATTCAGATTTATTCCACAGGGAATGTATTGTCCTTCTTGGATACTAATATCTTTCATGAAAGTTGAGAAATTTTTGGCCATTTTTCCTCAAATATTATTAGTCAGCCAAAGGGGTGTTGATGCAAAATCCCAGAAATCGGTTGGTCTTTATAAAGGGTATTTATTTGGGGTAGAAGTCCACAGTTACCAGGCCATAAAGCGTAAATTTCTTCCCTCACCAAAGTCCATTGCCACATGTTGGAGCAAGACAGCTGCCGACGTTTGCCAGGGTTCAGGCTTCTTGGGTTCCTCTCTTCCCGGGGCTCCATTTCTCTCCGGGCTCAATGCCTGTTTCCTCCACAAGTCAGCTGTAGACTATGAGGCTCTCTAGGCTTTGCCTCTCTCCACAAGGCCAGCTGTAGACTCTCAGGTGAACAGCTCATGTCTTTTCCTGGGGCCTTCTCTCCTTCCTCACAACCAAGCTCTCTTACTTCCCAGAACTCCAGCTCAAGACTCCAACATCAGAACTACTACAACTCTGTCCTTTGCCGTGCCTTTTTTTTTTTTTTTAATTTTTAACAAATCAATTTTATTGATACATATTACTAAAGCATACAATTCATCCAAAGTGGACAAACAATGGTATTTGCTATAATACTACTACTAATAAAAAACAGGCAAACAAGAAAATTTCTCACACCTCAATCTCTCTATGCTACCCCAACTGTTTATAGCTACTGTTTCTTGCTATTATATCCAAAGTGTACAATCAATTTTGCCGTGCCTTTTATATTTGATTCCCCACCCATGAAGGGGCAGGGCTCAACACCCTACTGACATGGCCCAGTTAATGCCCTAATCATAACTTTTTTTTTTTTTTTTTTTTTTTAATTTTTTTTTTAAAGTTCCTCTCGTACTGAGCAGGATTACCATGGCAACAACACATCATCAGTAGGGTAAAACTAACCTGTCTCACAACGGTCTAAACCCAGCTCACGTTCCCTATTCCTAATCATAACTTAATCATGCCCAGATTAACAGACCAGTTTACAAGCATAATCCAATATCTATTTTTGGAATTCATAACTATATCAAACTGCCAAACTGCTACACTACTCCTTTTCCATACTCTTCTCCTCTGGACACCTATAACATGTATGTTTACGTGTTTCACGTTCTCATTTAATTCCCTGAGACCCCGTTCCATTTTTCCTTTCTTTTCTCTTTCTGCTCTCCTGTCATTTCAAATTCAAATATTCTATCCTCCAACATAATTATTCTGTCCTCAACCAATTCAAATCTATTATATTCCCCTAATTTTAAAAATCTCATCCATTGTATCTTTTATTCCTAGATCTGTTCATTTTCTTTGCAAACTTTCAAATCCTTCTTTGTGTTCAACTGGTGTTTACTTAATATCCTTAAAGTCTTTAACCATCTCATTGAATTTATTGTAGAGATTTGTTTGGATATCTGTTAGTTGTCTCAAATCCTGTGTTTCATCTGAAGGTTTAATTTGTTCCTTTGACTGTGCCATATCTTCCTGTTTATTAGTATGACTTGTAATTTTTTATTAGTGTCTTGGTATCTGATTTTTTTGTGTGTTTATTCTGTGCTCGGTTTTTCTCTTCAGCCTATGGCTTTCTTATTGGTTGGCTTTTACTAAAGCTTCCCTTGTTTCTCCTCTGGAAATGCTAGTCTGCCCTGTTTGTTTTTATTTGCCTCTGCCTCTCTCTATATATATATATTTAAACAATTTATTGAAGTATATCATTCATACATGAACATACATTAACGATAAGTGTTCAGTAAACATCATGATCCTACAAAACAAACATGCATAACATCATACAGGGTTCCCACACATCACCCCCTCACAAACACCCTGCATTGTTGTGAAACATTTGTTAACAACTCATGAAAGAGCATCATCAAAGTATTACTACTAACTATAGTCCGAATCTTCTTCCGCACACATTTTTTTAAGGATTTATTTATTCATTTATTTTTATCCATTTTTACCGCGCCCCACCCCGTTTTTGCTGTTTCTGTGTCCATTCGCTAGGCAACTCTCTATGTCCATTTCCTGCCCTCTCTTCTCATCCTTCTCCTCCTATCTTCACTGGCATTCAATCCTTGGAACCTCCGATATGGGAGAGAGGTGTCCTACTACCACCTGCGCCACCTCAGTTCCTGGTTTTTCGGTGCGTCTCATCTTGGCTCTCCCTTGTGTCACTCTCCTGTTATGTCATCATCTTGCTGCGTGGCTTGCGGGGCCTGGTGGTGCACCCGCACACGGGGCCTGACGGCTCACCTGCTCAAAGGGCCTAGTGGCTCACCCACTCGCGGGGCCTGGCGGCTCACCTGCAGACAGGGCCTGACAGCTTACCTGGTCACGGGGCCTGGCAGCACACCCACACACTGGGCCTGGTGGCCCACGCACCTTCTATATTTTTCTTTTATTAATTTTTACTAGGAGATTCCCAGAGGTCGAACCCAGGTCCCTCCATATGGGAGATGGATGACCAGCCACCTGAGCCATATCCTCCCCCTGCTATGTCTCTTAAGGCTGACCAAAGATACCCAAAGTTACAGTCTTTTCCCATACAGGATGGTCATATAATAAATCAGGCTTAGTTTATCACCAGCATTCTAAAAACCAGACCTAGAGAGAAAAACTAGGTCTGGGGACACATACATGGTTTCTAATATAGTGAATGTTTAGCCTACCCAATTATCACAAAATCAGGACAGCTAGAATATTTGCATTCTCTATATTTTTAATACTCATTTTCTTTTCTCATACTGCTATTAAATGGAAGGCTGATTTTGGTAGTAGACCCCCTCCCACTCCCGAGACATTCTTCCCACTTCATTTTCCCAGTAAAAACAGGTTCAGGGAACCTATGATGGGGGTGTAAATTCATTCTAGTGGGCTCTGGAGAGGAGACCCTAAAGCCCTCCAATCTTCTCTTTGATGTCTTTCAAATCTAGGTTTCCTAAGGTACCCAGTATCCAGCACTCTTTATCTAGTTGTTCCCCACTGCACTAACATTTTTCTGTGCCTTTAATTCTCAGCTGACTGAGCTTCTGAAGGGGGCATGGTTGAGGCTGAGGTTGCCAGCCTACCAGGGATGAAACTGTTTCACAGCTCCCAGCCCCTGAGATCTGAGTTCTTTCTTCAACTGCCATGCCCTCTGCTGCCTGCCTCCAGGTTGGCAAGGTGACTCTGCTTGCACTTTGAGGGAGAGTATCAGACTGCTCATGATTCCTCTACTTCTTGGGGCATCTTAGGGATGAGAGTGTAGCAGCCCTTTAATGTGAGAATGGTGAAGCTACCCACTCTGGCTGAGAGTGTACACTTCCTCTCCTTCAGGGGGCATTGGGGCCAAGTGCGCAGCTGCCCTTTATGGTGCACAGGGTGAATCTGCCTGCACTGCCTGAAAGACAGTGCACACTTCCTCTCAGTCTAGGGGAGCTGAGTGTGCAGTAGCCCATCAAGGTGGGCAAGGTGAATCTTCCAGCAGTGCCCCAAGAAAGTGTTCAAACTACACCCAATTTCCACTCCTGCTGGGTGGATGGGGGGCCTAAGCAGTGGTATTCCAAACTAGGCATGAGGAATCTGATCTCTAGCACCAAGGGGCCAGTGTGATTTTCAATTATCCCTGCTTCCACTCCTGTAGGGGGTGTGAACAGCACAAAGCTGCTGGCATCTTTGCAGCTTGGGCAGATTAAACCTCAGCTTTGCTCAAGATTGGAATCCAGCTAGCCAAATGTGGCAGTTTGAAATTATTTTATGAATCCCAAAAAGGGAAAGATTTTGTTTTCAATCTCTGAGTGTAATACCATTTGATTGCATTATTTGGTTGAGGGTCCTTTTATTAGATTATTTGATAAGATCACTTTAGGGCTTTTGATTGGGCTAAATCAGTTGGATGTGATTCATGTTCAGTCTCTGCTCTTTTGCTGGGTCTCATAAAAATGGAGACACATGGAGACAAACAGACAGACACAGGAACAGGAAGCCACCATGTTTGATCCTGCCATGTAAGAGAAAGGACTACAGGATCACTTAAGCAGGAAGCCCCAAAAGGCTAGACCAATGGAACAGCTAAAGAGGAGAAAAGCCCTTCTATATGCCTGATAGCTTTCAGATGAACTCAGAAAGAAAGAAGAACAGCCGAGACTGATATAGGAAACCTGGAAAGAGAAAAGCCCTATGCCTAGTTACTTTCAGCTGAGCTCAAACTGTGGCAGAGATCACTGGCCCTCTTGCTAGAACAAGTGGCAGCTGACTTTGGCAAGAAAGCAGCTCTGATGGTGCCTTGGTTTGGACTTTCAGGACCTTGGAACTGTAAGCTTTTACCCCAAATAAATCCCTTTATAAAAGCCAAACCATTTCTGGTACTTTGCATTGACAGCCCTTGGCAAACTAAAACAACAAATTTGCCAATCAACAGCTGTAGCTGGTGCCAGACCACCTCCCTTTCCTTGCTTTTGAGAAACAGCTTCTTCCAGCTGGGGAGTGGGTCTTGAGGTGACCTGCCTCACCAGTGGTGGATGGGAAACTGCCTCTACAATGTGGAACAATCTACTCACGAATCTTCACTGCAGATGACCAGTCTCCTCTTCCCACTCTTCCCTGGATGGTGCACTGTGTTCTTCTGGTCTCTGGTGTCTCCCATACAGCTGATCTGGAGAGATTCTGACTGATTACTGCCCTGAGGAATGAGCTGATTGTTAAGGCTTTCTAATCTCTAGCCATCTTTGTGCTCTGTAGCTTCTGCGCTTTTTTTTAACTTTATTTTTTTAATCCTTTAAAACATTTTTTTAAAGATATTTAGATTATATGTTACATAAAAATATAGGGGATTCCCATATGCCCCACTCTTTTCCTCTCTCACACTTTCCCACTTTCCCACATTAAGAATATCCTTCATTAATATGGTGCATTTGTTACAATTGATGAACACATATTGAAGCATTGCCACTAACCATGGATTATAGTTTATATTATAGTTTACACTCTGTCCCATGCAATTTTATAAGTTATGACAAAATATATAATAGCCTGTATCTGTCATTGCATCATCATGCAGGACAATTCCAATGTCACGAAAATGCCCCCATATTACACCTATTTTTCCTCTCTCTCCCTCAGAACCTCTGGTGGCCACTGCCTCCACATTAGTGATAAAAGTTCTTCCACTGCTAGAATAGTAATAAGTCTATAGCAGAATAATAGTAAGTCTACTTTAGTCCATTGTTCATTCCCTAATCTTGAGGATTTGGGGGTGGTGATGACCACTCTGCCTCTGGCTGAGAGGGAGTTAAGATCTCATGGGGCAGATGAATGGAACTATCTTGCTTGCAGACTCTTTCTGTTCCTTGGATGGGCATTGTCCATCATGCTGATCAGTAAGGGGGGTAGTGTGGAGGATTGGCCTGGGCTATCCATGGAACTGGGGGGAGAGTCGGGGGAAGGAGCAGGTGAACTCTGGGGATATGCAGGTCTGAGGTTAAAACTACAATGTTGGGAATGTTCTTTTGGCAAATATGGCAGGGGAGTGTTACTGGTGTAAGGTGTTGGATGTGGGAAGCATACAGGACAGGGCACACCTGGGGCAGGCGCCTATGGAATATGTAAGTGTTCATCTTGTCATTGTATGTTATATCAGTGGGTGAAGACCCACACAATAAACAAGAAAATATTAAACTCCTATCCTAGGGAGTCTTGCTATGTTCTCAAATAGAGGGGCAAGAGTCTCTCGAGAACATAGGCAGTGCCTTAAAAAAGAAAACAGACCAATATGCCAAGCCCTCAAATTATTGCAAGTAACTATGAATCTTATTCTTCATTAACTTTATTTTTAAAGAAGTTTTAGGTTACAGAAAAGTTATATTGAAAATAAATGGGATTCAGATATACACCCCCTCCCCATCTCACATTTTCCCCTATTAATAACATCTTTAATGAGTATGGTACATTTGTTAAAGTTGATGAACAAATGAAGCATTGCTACTAACCATGGTCAATAAGTTTACATTATAGTTTAAATTTTACACCATGCAATTTTATAGATTTTGACAAAATGTATGGCTTGTATCCCTCATTGCAAAATCATGCAGACAATTCCAGTGTCCTAAAAATGCTCTATCTTATACCTGTTCTTCCCTCTCCCTGCCCTCAGAACCTCAGGCAACCACAATCTTTATAACAATGTTACAAGTTCTTTCATAATTAGAATAATAATAAGTCTTATTTGGTCCATGGTTGCATTCCATCCTTATGTTTGTTCATTCCTCAATGTTGAGGTTTTAGGGATAGTGATGACTGCTGATTCAGACTGAGAGAGGTTTAGACCCTATGGGGCAGAGATGGATGGAATTGTGTTGCTTGCAGTTGTTGATACACTATGATTTTTGGGATGAGCATTGTCCATCATCATTCTTTTGTTAGTTGTCCTAGGTAAGTCCAATGAACCAGAAAGCAGGAGTTGGCTACAACTCTGCTGAGATTTAGGGCTCAAGTGGCATATGAACAGACTGAAGATTTAAGCCTGTGGACATATTTAATGGGTATAGGTTCAAATAAAAGGGATAGAAGGATCATGTGTAGGGAAATTATAAATGAGCCTAACTCTGTTACAGAGGGGGATACCGGTTATCATATATTCCAAGGTTAGGTCCACTGATGGGGTGCTGATTTCATGGGGTTGTGTGCCCTGCCTATAGTGTCCAGATTCTCCAGAGCCCTCGGGAGCACCACTGTTTGAGACTTTGTTTACTATGGCATTTAAGGAGATCTGCCTGAGATGTGCATAAGCTTAACTTTGGCAATTACCTCACGACCCACTTTGAAATCTCTCAGCCATAAAAACTCTTTTGTATTTATTCCCCCTCCCCTTTTTCCAAATGCAAAACCCTTGGTGGTGGGAAGGCCCATCCCCTGGAGTCATGACCCTGCTGGGGGGAAGCAAGTGAATTCATTTACTGAATTTGGTATTTTTCTGTCTTTTTTTTTCTATTCTCCCTTTCCTCTACTGGATACCTACAGAGAAGCAGGCAGCAGGGTGACTGATTGGAAGGCACGGGTGGCCCACAAAGAGGAGACTAACAGTCCTTTTAGCCTAAGAGAGAGGTCCAGCTGTGTTTTTTTTTTTTCTCGCTTTCCTCATTTCTTCAATTTCCTCTATTCTTCAATTCTTATTTCTTTTCCTGTTTCTCTTGTCTTTTCAATATTTTCTTTTTAAAATTTTCTGCATATTTTTTCTTTTTTGTTTTTAAATTTTTTATATTTTTCTTTCTTTTTGTCCTTGTTTTTCATTTAAACATGGTAAATTCTAAAGAATTAGAATAAGAGAAGCCAAGTAACAATGAAGAACCTTAACACAAAGGGGAAAAAAACCCTAACAAGAGAGAAACTGACCAATGGAATAAACCCTTCAAGACAAACAGATGCCTAGACATCAGCAAGAAATTACAAACCACACTAAGAAATGCTTGATATGGCCCATTTAAATGAACAGGAAAAAAAGCAGGAAGAACCAGAATGCGGAACAATTCTGTCCACAAATATGTCCAAGCAAATATCCTAAATCAATTCAATAAGATGAAGGAAGAGATAAAAGATATTAAGAAGACACTGGGTGAACATACAGAAGAAATTGTAACCATACATAAAAATAACAGATCTTATGGTAAGTAAAGGCACAATGGAAGAAATTAAATATACACTAGAATCACAAAACAGCAGATTTGAACAGGCAAAGTAACTAATAAATGAAGTGGAAAATAGGACATTCATAGTTGCACAGATAGCAGAACAGATAGACAAAAAATGGAAAAAATTCAGAAGGGACTCAGCAAATTGAATGAAAGTACAAAACACACAAACATATGCATTATGGGTGTTCCAGGGGAGAATAGAAGGGAAATAGGGCACAAGGAGTGTTTGAGGAAATAATGGCCCAAAATTTGCAAACTCTTATGAGAGACATGGATGTACATGTCCAGGAAGTGCAGCATACTACAAACATAATAAATCCTAGCTGACCTACTCAGAGACACATACTAATCAGATTGTCAAACACCAAAGATAGAGAATCCCTAAAGCAGCAAGAGAAAAGAGATCCATCACATATAAAGGTAGTTCAATAAGATTAAGTGCAGGATTTCTCATCTGAAACCATGGAGGCAAGAAGGCAGCGCTATGATAGAGTTAATGTGCTGAAAGAAAAAAAAACTGCCAGCCAAGAATACTGTATCCACCAAAACAGCCCTTCAAAAATGTGGGAGAGATAAAAGTATTCACAGTTAAACAGAAATTGAGAGAATTTGTCAACAAGAGTCCTCCCCTTCAAGAAGCACTAAAGGGAGTTCTTCAGGTTGAAAGGAAAAGACAGGAGAGAGAGATTTGTAGGTTAATGTAAAAAAGAAAACTAATAGTAAGAGAAACTAGAAGTTTAAAAAGAGAAATAAAAATAAAATGTGACATATATAAGCCAAAAGAAAAAATGGCTGAAGTACTGCCTTTACAGTAATAACATTGAATGTTAAAGGGTTAAACTCCCAAATTAAGAGACACAGATTGACAGAATGGATAAATAAAAATATGACACATCCATATGGTGTCTACAAAAGACTCACCTTAGTCCCAAGGAAACAAATAGTCTACAAGTGAAAGGCTGGAAAACTATTTTCCATGCTAGCAGTAACCAAAAATGGCTGGGGTAGGTATATTAATATTGGACCAAACAGACTTTTTTCTGTGGGGTCATTTGTAACTACCCCCTTTCATTTCTGATTGTATTTATTTACATCTTCTCTCTTTTTTTCTTTGTTAGTCTAGCTTTAGAGGCTTGTCAATTTTATTGATCTTCTCAAAGAACCAGCTTTTGGTTTTGTTGATTTTCTCTATTGTTTTTTGTTCTCATTTTTATTTATTTCTATTCTAATCTTTATTATTTCTTTCCTTCTGCTTGCTTCAGGATTGATTTGCTGTTCTTTTTCTCTTTTCTCTAGTTGTTCAGTTAAATCTTTGAGTTTAGCTCTTTCTTCTTTTAAAATATAGGCATTTAGGGCTATAAATTTCCCTCTTAAATTTGCTGTATCCCATAAGTTTTGATACATTGTGTTCTCATTTTCATTTGTCTCAGTATATTTACTGATTTCACTTGCAATTTCTTCTTTGACCTGCTGATTATTTAGGAGTGTGTTGTTCAGCCTCCACACATTTGCGGATTTACTTTTTTCCTGTCTATTATTGATTTCCAATTTCATTCCATTATGATCTAAGAAGGTGCTTTGCATAATTTTAATCTTTTTATATTTATTGAGAGCTGCATTGTGACCTAAAATGTGGTCTCTCCTGGAGAAAGATCCATGGGCACTTGAGAAAAATGTATAACCCGCTGAGTTTGGATGCAGTGTTCTGTATATGTCTGTCAGGTCTAACTTCTTTATCATATTGTTCAAGTTCTCTGTTTCCTTGTTGATCTTCTGTCTAGTTGTTCTACCTAAAGATGTGAGTGGGGTGCTGAAGTCTCCAATGATTATTGCAGAAATGTCTATTTCTCCCTTCAGTTTTGCCAGAGTTTGTCTCATGTATTTTGGGGCACCCTGGTTAGATGCATAGATATTAATGACTGTTATATCTTCCTGGTGGATTGTCCCTTTTTAAAATATATAATGGCTTCTGTATCTCTTATCAATTTTTGCATTTAAAGTCTGTTTTGTCTGATATTAGTATAGCTACCCCGCTCTTTTCTGTTTACTATTCATGTGGAGTATCTTTTCCCAACCTTTCACTTTCAGCTGGTTTGTATCCCTGGGTCTAAGGTGAGTTTCTTGTAAGCAGCATATGGATGACTCATGTTTTTTTAATCCATTCTATCAGCCTGTATCTTTTGATTGAGGAGTTTAATCCATTCACATTCGATGATATTATTGTAAATGCACTATTTACTTCCTCCATTTTATTCTTTGGCTTTCATATGTCATCTTATTTTTGACTTTTTACTCTTTTGGTAATCCTTTCTGCTATTCTTTCTTCTATACTCTCCTCCAAGCCTGTCTCTCATGTCTTTTTCTTTCAGGTTCTAAGGCTTCCTTTAATATTTCCTGCAAAGGTGGATTCTTTTTTGCAAACTCTCTTAGTTTCTGTTTGCTTGTGAATATTTTATACTCACCTTCATATTTGAAGGACAGTTTTGCTGGATAAAGAATTCTCAGCTGGCGGGTTTTCTCTTTCAGTATCCTAATTGTATCATACCACTGTCTTCTCACATCCATGGTCACTGAAGAGAAATCTGTGCTAAGTCTTACTGCACGTCCCTTGTACATGATGGTTTGCCTCTCCCTTGCTGCTCTGAGAATTTTCTTTTTATCCTTGACATTTGACATTCCAAGTAGTATGTGTCTTGAAGTAGGTCTATTTGATTTTATTCTGATTGGGGTATGGCGAGCTTCTTGGACATATAAGTTCATTTCTTTTATGAGAGTTGGGAAATTTTGAGCTATTATTTTCTCAAATACTCTTTCTTTCCCTTTTCCCTTCCCTTCTCCTTCTGGAACTACCATGACATGTATGTTGTTGCGTTTTGTGTTGTCATTCAACTCTCTGAGCCCCTGCTCATTTTTTTCCATTCTTTTCTCTCTCTGTTCTTTCCTCTCTTCAATTTTAGCTGTTCTGTCTTTGGTATCATTTATTCTTTCTTTTATCATTTCAAATCTGCTGTTGTATGCCTCAAATGTGTTTTTGATCTCACCTGTTGTGTTTTTCATTCCCATGAGCACTGTTACTTTTCTGTTCAGGATTTCAAATTCTTCTATGTGTTCACTCATTGTCTTCTTGATGTCATTTATCTCTTTAACAATGTTGTCTTTCAACTCATTAATTTGATTTTGCAAATTTATGCACACCTTGCTGATTAGTTCTCTCAAATTCTGCATCTCTTCTGGGGCTTTGATATATTCCTTTTCTTGGGCCATGTCTTCTATTTTCTTAGTATGGCTCATAATTTTTTGCTGATATCTAGGCATCTGATTAAGATGTAGTTTACTCAGATGCTCTATTTCTTTCTTCTTTGTAGGGATTTAGTAGCAGGACACTGTGGGTTACCACTGCTATTTGATTTTTGGCTCAACCTGGATTGTTAGGATTGTCCTGCTGGTTGCTCAAAACTGGGCACTGGACCCAGTAACTTGTTGTAGATTCACTTCCTAGGGCCTTGGGTGGGGAGGCTATAGAGGCCAGAAAAAACCTCTCCTACTTATTTTTACTTTTCTTGCATGCACTTCCTTGGTCTGCTAGGATATGGTGCTCTTTGGCAGCTCTCAGTTCAATGTCTGGTCGGAGTGTATTTGTTGCAACACAGATGGGATCAATGTGCTAGAGCTTTCTGTCTGGAAGCTAGGAGCCTTGTAATTCAAACTTTCTCTGAGACAGTTCCCCAGCCTTCTCTGGCAGCCCCCTCCCTTTTCCCAGCTAGGAAATAGTTCCACTCTCCTCTGAGTCCTCAACAACCAGTCCCTGTTGGTAGAGGAGCAGATTAGGAGGGTTGTATATCTTTAGCCCCTTGCAGGCTCCAAGGCAAACAATGGCACAGCCCCACCCAGCCAGAAGAGAGGGAGATTGCAAGGGTCAGATTTCTCCAGTCCTTTGCCAGCTCCCACAGCAAACCACTGTGTGGTCTCACCTATCCTGGAAGGGCTCGTGGGACATGGTAGACCAAATTTGTGGGTCAGAAGCTGAGCCCACCTTAGGCTGTGTCCCTCTCTCTCCCCTTTCATGGGGTGGTATGTCCCTGGAGCCCCCTTTGTCTGTAGTCACAGGCCCAGAGGTCTGAGAATTCTAAAGTGTCTTTAGTGTGGGGGATGGTGCCGGCAGCAGCAGTCACTGGATTCAACTCAAAGTTCTGTCATCGCAATTTCTCTCCTTTTTCCCTCTCTCCTCTGGGTGGTGTCCAGCCTTTGCTTGCTGTCCTAAACCCTAAAAGATCTTTTTTGAGGCTGTTTCAGCCTATCCTCTAGCTATTTTTCTGGAAGAGAAGAGATTCCCATGTCTTACTAGTCTGCCATCTTCCTGGAAGTCCCCAAATAGACTTTAAATGCAAAACTGTTGTAAGAGACAAATAAGAACACTATATATTTAAATAGGAACAATCTACCAAAAAGAAAGAAAAATCATAAATACTTATGCACACAACTATGATAGGCAAACCCCAGCAAACTAAGGGAGAAATAGATGCCTCTATACTCATACTGGAAGACTTCAAAACAGCAATCTCAGCAATAGACAATATCTGAACAGGGGATCAATAAAGAAACAGAGACCTTGAATAATACATTAGAGGAACTAGACCTAATGGACATATACAGAACATTGCATGCCCAAACAGCACAATACATATTCTTATTCTTCTCAAGTGCTCATGGATCATTCTCCAGGACAGACCATATGTTAGGTCATAGAACAAGTCTTAATGAATTCAGAAAGATTGAAATTATACAAAGTACTACCTCTGACCAGAACATAATGTAGCTAGAAATCAATAATGGATGGAGAACTGGAAAATTCACAAATATATGGAAGTTAAACAAGAAGCTCATTTTTTTAAATTATTTTTTTATTTTTAAAGAAGCCTTACTTTACATAAATGTTAAATAAATAAATATAAGGGACTGCTATATGCCCCACTCCCTCCCCGCTCCCACATTTTCCCACATTAACAACATCCTTCATTACTGTGGTACATTTGTTACAATTGATTAACACATATTGAAGCATTGCTACTAACAATGGACTACAGTTTTACATTATAGATAACACTCTGTCCCACACAATTTTGTAGGTTATGACAAAATATACAATGGCCTATATCTGTCACTGCAATGTCATGCAGGACGACTCCAATGTCTCAAAAAATGCCCCCAATTATACCTATTCTTCCCTCTCCCATCCCTTATAACCTTTGGTGGCCACTGCCTTTATATCAATGATAAAGAATTCTTCCATTGCTAGAATAATAATGTCTATAGTAGAATAATAATAAGTCTACTTTAGTCCATTGTTCATTTCCCAGTCTCGAGGATTTTGGGATGGTGATGCCCACTCTGCTTCTAATTGAGAGGGGTTTTAGATCTCATGGAACAGATGGAGGGAAGTGTCTTGCTTGCAGTTGTAGATAATCTCTCTTTTTGGGGATAGACATCATCTATCATCATCTCCTTGTTAGTTGTCTTGGGTGAGTCTAATGAACTGGAGAATAGATATTGTAACTCAGCCAAAATTCAGGGCCAAACTGGCACATGGGTGGACCAAACATTTAAGTCTCTTCAACATATATTTATCAAGTATATTGCTTATTAAAAGTTCAAATAAAAGGGGTCGAAGATCCATGTGTAAAAACATATAAATTAGTCTAACTCTGCTACACTGCAGAGCATAAATTCCAAAGTAAGGCCCACTTACAGGGTGCTGAATTCATGAGCTGTCTGCTCTGTTTATAATTTCTGGATGTCTCTAGAGCCCTCAGGAGCCCTACAACTCAAGGCAATGTTTACTGTGGCAGTCAATGAGACCCTGCTAAGATATGCATAAGCATAACCTCTGGAATGACCTCCTGACTCACTTTGAAATCTCTTACCATTTCCCCCTTTTTGTGGAGGTCCTTTTCCAGATTCATTGCTAGTTGGCAGTTAGTAATAATCCCTCAGTTCCAGGGAGGCTCATCCCTGGGAGTCATGTCCCATGCTGGGGGGAAGGTAGTGTGATTATATGCTGAGTTTGCCTTAGAGAGAGGCCATCATTTGAGCAACAAGGAGGCTTTCAGGAGATAGCTCTTAGCCAGTATATCATACTATGCTAAATTTCAATTTCACAAGAAAAGGCTCGTGAGTACAATCATCGATATCAAGGGCCTGGCATAATGGTCTGTCTTCCTTCACTAGGCACTACCCTTACACTCAGGGGATTCTTGCTGTCCTATTAGAGAATGTAGCAGAACTCCCCAGGATGGGAATTCAATATTCTTTTGGTTATTGTGTGGATCTTCACACACTAAGATAATGCCCCATGAACACTTGAACATATTCATATATCTTAGAGGCATGCCACAGGTGAACCCCTTCCAATGCATCCCCCCATCACTGGCATCCCACACCAGTGATCCTCCCCTGCCACTGTGTGACCCTTCTGTGATCCAAAGCCTCTCCAAAAATGAAGCCAACAAAATAGCCAAATAAAATTAACAAGAAAATGAAATAATAATTAAAAAAATAAAAGTACAATTTTTTTTTAAAATTTGAAATAATAAAAATATTTTTAGACATTATTCTTTCATCACTGTAAGATCTGTTGTCATATATATGTACAGTGACATTTTCTTCTGTATATTCCCCCAGTGTCTTATGTTTTCACTTTATCTTCAAAGAAGCTTTAGGATACAGAAATGTCACACAGAGAATACAGGAGGATCCCATATACCCAGTGCCCTCCCCCTTTTCCCATCTCCCCTATTAATAACCTTTTACATGTGGATGGTACATTTGTTACAATTGATGTACAAATATTGAAGCATTGCTACTAACCATGGTCAATGGTTTACATTATGGTTTACATTTTTGATCATACACTTTTATCGGTTTTGATGAAATTTGAAGTGGCCTGTATCCATTATTACAAGATCATGCTGAACAATTCAAATGCTCTAAAAATGCTGTACAGTCCATCTATTCTATTCTTCCCTCCCCCACCCCTCAGAACCTATGATAGCCACTGTTTCAATTTTTGAAGAATAAGATTCATAGTTAATTGCAGTAATATTGAGAGCTTGACATATTAGTCTGCTTTCTTTTATTAGGCACTGCCTATGTTCTTGAGGAATTCTTTTCCCTCTAATCGAAAACATAGCAGAACTCCCCAGGATGGGAGTTTGATATTTCCTGTTTATTTTGTGGGTCTCCACCCACTGATATAACATACTATGACAAGATGAACACTTAAATATTCCATAGAAGCCTGCCCCAGAAGTGCCTTGTCCCTTATACGTGCCCCCATCCAACACCCTACACCAGTAACCCTCCCCTGCCATATCTGCCAAAAGAACATTCCCAACATTGTAGTTTTAACCACAGACCTGCAAATCCCCAGAGTTCTCCTGCTCCTACCCCCAACAACTCCCCCCCCAGTTCCATGGATAGTCCAACCCAAAACCCCCACTTTATTCCCCATCACAGACCAGCACCACTGATCCCAATCACATCACTGCACCACTGTCATGCTCATCCACTCCACAACTACACCCTTCCAATTTATCATAGATTTTTCCCATATGGGCATCGGGTCATCACCCTCTATTCCCTTTCTGTCTCCTGTAAACCTATCTTCCAGACTCTAGCTCTGTAGGTCTGCTCAATTTGCTTAAGTCATATCAGTGAGGTCATGTAATATTTGTCCTTCTGTGCCTGGCTTATTTCACTCCACCTAAGGTCTTCAAGATTCATCTATGGTATCCTGTGTGTTAATACTGCATTCCTTCTTACATTTGAGTAATATTCCATTGTATGTATTTACTAAAGTTTGCTTATCCATTCATCTGTTGATAGACATTTGGGTTGCTTCCAACTTTTGGCAATAATGAATAATGCCACTATGAACATTGGTGTGCATATATTAGTTTGTTTCCTAGCCATTAGGGACATGCAAATCAAAACTACAATGAGACATCATCTCACACTCTTTTTTAAATAAAATTTTATTGTAGTATATCATTTATACATGATAAACTATATCATGTATAAATGATAAAAAATAAGTGCATATTAAAATTTGTAAACTTGTAAAAATAAACAGGCATATCATCATACAGAGCTCCCATACATCATCCCACCACCAGCACCTTGCCTTGTGAAATAACAAATTATGAAGGCAAATCATCAAAATATTAAAACTAAATATAGCCCATATCTTACATTTGGTGTATTTCCCCCCAACCCACCAAATTATTAATGCCCTGTATTAGTGTTACATATTTTATATAGTTCATGTGAGATCATTCTCATATTTGTTCTGTAACCATAGTCCATCTTACACCACAGAATTCTCTGTTAAACAATCAGTGGGTAAAGTAGGAAATTGCAAAAGAAAGAAGTAAATATATCACAGTAAATGAATATGAGAACACACATATCAAATTTATGGCATGCAGAGAAGGCAGTGCTGAGAGGGAAATTTATAGCCCAAAATGCTTATTATAAAAAAGAAGAAAGAACTAAAATCAAAGATCTCACCACACATTTGGAGGGATTAGAAAAATAACAGCAAACTAATCCCAAAGCAAATTGAAGGAAAAAATTAACAAAGATTAGAGCAGATTAAATGAAATTGAGAATAAAAAACATAGAATTAACAAACCAAAGGCTCATATTTTGAGAAGATTAATGAAATAAACAAATGATTAGCTAGAGTAACAAAAAAAGAGAAAAGATGTAAATAAATAAAATCAGAAATGGGATAGGGGACATCATCACTGAACCCAAAGAAATAAAGAGTATCCTAAGAAGATATTTTGAAAAATTGTATGCCAACAAGTAGGAAAACTTAGATGAAATGGATGAATTTCTAGAAACACATGCACAACCTACACTGAGGAAAGAAGAAATAGAAGACCTCAAGAGACCAATCACAAGTAATGAGATTCAATTAGTCATCAAAGACCTCCCAAAAAAGAAAAGCCCAGGACTAGATGGCTACACAGGTGATTTTATCAATTATTCCTAAAAGAACTAACACCTATCCTGTTCAAACTCTTCCAAAAAAATCTAAGAGCAGGGAACATTGCCTAACTCATTCTATGATGCCAAAATCACCCTAATAACAAAGCCACAAAAAGATGCTAAAAGAAGAAAATTACAGACCAATCTCTCTAATGAATTTGGATGCAAATATCCTCGAAAAATAGCTGCAAATTGAATCCAAGTATACATCAAATTAATTATACACTATGATCAAGTGGGTTTTATCCCAGGTATGCAAGAATGGTCCAACATAAGAAAATCAATGAACATAATACACCATGTTAACAAATTGAAGGAGAAAAATTATATGATCATCTTTATCGATGCAGAAAAGGCATTCAGCAAAATTCAGTGTGATAAAATACTTTGAAATATAAGAATAGAAGGAAATGTCTTCAACATGATAAAGAGCATATATGAAAAACCCAAAGTAAATATCATACTTAATGGTGAAATTCTAAAGGCTTTCCTTCTAAGATCTGGAACAAGACAAGGAAGCCCACTGTCACAACTCTTATACAACATTTTGTCAGAAATTATTGTTAAAGCACTTACACAAGAAAAAGAATTAAAAGGTATCCAAATTGGAAAGGAAGAATTAAATTTCACTATTTGCAGATGACATGATCCTATATATAGAAAGTCCTGAAAAATCACAAGGCTACTAGAGTTAAACTCAATCAGTAAAGTGGTAGGATATAAGATAAACATGCAAAAAATTCAGTAAAGATTCTTTACACTAATAATGAGCAATTGGAGAAGGAAGTCAAGAAAAAATCCTATGTACAAGAGCAGCTAAAAGAATCAAGTACCTAGGAATAAATTTAACCAAAGAGGTAAGGAATTATACACAGGAAACTACATGACATTGTTAAATAAATAAAAGAAGACCTAAATAAATGGAAAGATAATCCATGTTCATGGATTGGAAGACTAAACATCATTAAGATGTCAATTCTGCCTAAATAATTTACAGATTCAATGCAATCCCAAGAAAAATTCCAACAGTATTTTTTAGAGAAATGAAAAAGCTAATTATCAAATTTATTTGGAAGGGAAAGGGACCCTGAATAGCCAAAAACATCTTGAAAAGGAAAAAAATCAGAGTAATCATGCTACCTGACTTTAAAGCATACTACAAAGCTGCATGCTCAAACCTGCATGGTATTGGCACTAGGAAAGACATATTAACTAATGGAAGGGAATTTTGAGTTCAGAAATAGACCTGTACATCTACATCAAAGTGATATTTGACAAAGTTGCCAAGTCCTCTAGACTGAGATAGAATAGTCTCTTTAACAAATGATTCTGGGAGAACTGTATAGCCATATCCAAAAGAATGAACAAGGATCTCTATCTCATACCCTATAGAAAAATTAATTCAAAATGGATCATAGACCTAAATATGAGAGCCAGGACCATAAAGCTCCTATAAGATAATGTAGGGAAGCATCTATGTGAACTTGTGATAGGCAGCGGTTTTATAAATTTTATATTCAAAGCACAGGCAATGAAAGAAAAAACAGATAAATGTACTTCCTCAAAAAAAAAAAAAAAAAAAAAAAACTTTTGTGCTTCAAAGGAGTTTGCCAAGAAAACAAAAAAGCAGCCTTCTCAATGAAAGAAAATATTTGGAAACCACATATCCAATAAGGGTCTAATATCCAGCGCATATAAAGAAATCCTACAATTCAATAATAAAAAGACAAACAGCCCATTTTAAAAATGGGAATGATTTTTAAACCCATTTAAAAATCAAATAGGAAATAAAGATGGCTAAAAAGCACATTAAAAATGCTCAACATCACTAGCTATTAGGGAAATGGAAATCAAAACTATAATGAGATATCATTTCACACACACTAGATTGGCTGTTATTAAAACAAACAGAAATCTAGAAGTGCTGGAGAGCATGTGGAGAAATAGGAACACTCATTCACTGCTGGTGCCACTGTGCTGGAGAGTTTGGCAGTTCCTCAGAAAGCTAAACATAGAATTGCCATATGATCCAGCAATCCCACTACTAGGCACATACCCATTAGAAATGAAAGCAGGGACATGATCAGATATATGCATACCAATGTTCATAGTGGTATTACTCATATATACCATAAGATAGAAGTAACCCAGGTATCTATCAATAGATGAATGGATAAACAAAACGTGATATATACATAAGATGAGATATTATTCAGCTGTAAGAAGGAATGAAATATTGATACATGTGACAAGATGGATGAACCTTGAGGACCCTATGTCGAGTGAAATAAGCTAGACACAAAAGAACAAATATTGCATGATCTCACCATTATGAACTAAGGATAGTGAAGAGACTTATGGAAGTAGAGTCTGGAAGATAGGTTACCAGGAGATAGGAGGGGAGTAGAGAGTGGTGAGCCAGTGATTAATCTGTGGAGAATTTATAATTTGGTTGATTTTAATGGTTTGGGAATGGACCGAGGTGATGGTGGCACACTGATGTGAGTGTAATTAATGTGAGTGTGTAAGTTGAATGTGATTGAAATGGTAAGTTTTTGCCTGTCCTGTAGGCTAGAAGTAAAGCTAGAGTATAAAATGGGTGACTGTGTAACTCAATGAATTTTGATGTGGCTGACAATTGTAGCTAAGAATACAACTATAAGAATGTTCTTTTGGGATCTATAACAATGGTATATAACTAACACAGCGTGTTGATATATGGGGGAAAGTGTATCTAAAACATCTCCTACTTTCCGGTTCTTCGGAACTGGACAACCAACAAAATGATGATGCTGGACAAGTACCATCCCCTAAAATGGGGAGTATTTGCAACTGCATGCAGGATAATTCCTTCCGTCTTTTCCAAGGTATCTGGGTCCCCTCTCAGCCTGGGGTGGTCAGAGCAGACATCTTCCTGGATCCCACAGAATTGAGGAATGAACAATCATGGGGGTGGGGGCGGGGACTGGCCATGGACCAAAATAGATTAGTTGTTATTGTGGTTGTTATCTTGTTTCGAAGGTAATTTGTAACATTGATATAAAGATAGTAGTTGCCAGAGGTTCCAAAGGGATGGAGAGTGATTAATGGGTGGAACAGGGCATATCTGGAGCTCTGAGGTTCTTCTGTACAATACTGCAATGATGGATAATGACATTATGCATTTGTCAAGGCCTATGGAAACACAGAGCACAAAGTGTAAACATAATGTTAACTACAGATGGGTTAGCACCAATGCTTCAATATCGGTTCATCAATTGCTTCTCAGCCTTTTGGCTAAGATCAAGTGTAGTATCTGTTCTTATCAGTTTAATATTGGTTCATCAACTATAACAAATGTGCCACACTAATCTAAGGTGTAAATAATAGGGGAAACGATGTGTATGGATGTGGGGGGATTATATTGGAATTCCCTATACTTTGGTGTAATTTTCCAGTAAATGTAAATCTAAAACTTCTCTAAAAAATAAAATTAAAAAATCATTAAAGAGAAAAGAAAAACCCACTGACTAGAGTGAATATATGCAATTCATATATCCGTAAGGATCTATAATCCAGATTATACAAAGAACACATACAAACCAACAATTAAAAGAAAATTAATCCAATTTTTACATGAGCAAAGTTATTTTTATAGATATTGCTCCAAATCAAATTCTTGATATGCACATAAAAAAAAGATACCCAACATCATTAGTCACTAAGATATGTAACTCAAAACATAAGATGCAATTTAACATCTATAGAAAGGCTGTTAAAAATGATAGGCACTGATTGATGAAGATGGCATTGGTTTAGGTGGGCACTCACCATCTCTCTTGCTGAGGACGGCTGACTGGGGATAGGATATTGCCCAAGTGGGCTATTCTGGGAGCCCACTGAGCAAGAGCCTTAGGGACATCGATCTGGAGGGAGCTGGACAGGGAGGTGGATTGCTGAAGAGAAAAACGTGAGTTTTCCCAAGCTGGGTATCACAGACACAGACAGCTAAGCCCCACCCTCAGGGCAAAGGGCAAGGGCAAGTCCTGACTCCTACCAGCAACCCAGTGAGGGAGCATTCTCCAAGAGTGGGAGGGTTCTGGCAGAGGGTGGAGAGGGGTTTCATTTCTATGGGTTTGGTTGCCTGGACCCCCTTCCAGCTTTGGGGAGCACACCAGCCAGCTTGAAGTGGCACTGGGCTAAGGGGAGATGCGAATCTGCTGAGGAAGCCTGATTTACCTAGCTGCTCTGGGATACAGAGTCTTGGCTCGTGGGAGGGCGGAATCAGCTGAGGAGTATCAGAGTTTCAGCTCCCCTGGGGGGGGGGGGGTCAGGCAGTGGGAAGTGTTTCATAAGTCTCCACGAGAATATTTAGGGTCCCCTTGGTAGAGGGGGTGGTCTAGAAGAGGCCTCCATTTGAGTCCCTTATTTCTCCAAAAACAAAAAAACAAACAAACAAAAAAAAATTACTTAAAAAAAATTTTTTTAACTTAGATTACTAGCTAAAATCTGCCTCAAAACCT
Organism: Tolypeutes matacus; assembly: GCA_026826555.1. Lineage (NCBI taxonomy): Eukaryota > Metazoa > Chordata > Mammalia > Cingulata > Chlamyphoridae > Tolypeutes > Tolypeutes matacus. Next base: position 92,269 of record JAKSZT010008638.1, on the reverse strand, counting down.
TCAGAGAAAAGCCTGCAGGGTAATTGATTGATGAACACAGGCAGGTTGAGAGGCTCCACAAGGGCCCAAGAAGGAACACTGTTCTTCCTTAGCTTTGTTTGACTGCTTGCTTGTGTGTTTGTTTGGTTTTTCTTTGTTTGTTTGTTTCTTGCTTTTCTTTCCTCTTTGCTCCCCACCCCCACCTTTTAAAATTAGGTGCTGCTAGCTTGTTTCTTCTTTGCTGTGCTTCTTTTTCCTTGATTTCCCATTTTCTGTGTATACTGATTTTGTCTACCAATGCTATCTCTTTTCCTTCCTTCATTTTTCTATCTTCTGCTTTCTGTTATGGTTCTTACATTCCACCCTTTTTCATTAGTCCTCAGCTTCAAGGGTTTCGATTTCTATCTTGTCTATTCCATTTCCTTTTTTATTATTATTATTATTAACTTTTTCCTTTCAGCCCTTTCTTTACTCTTTCTCTCCCTTCTCATCATTCTGGCCTTTTAACTCATTCTATATATTTTTCTCTATTTGGTTTCCCATTCCATGGAGGTATTCCACTTTTTCTGCCCTATTACTCTACACTGACTACATGAGTAAAATATTGATTTTCCTAAGTCTTACACGGCCCCTCTTCTAACTTTTATCAATATTATTATTATCCTTTTTCTTTTCTTCCCTCTTTTGATTCCTCTGACCCTAATCTTTTCCCTTCAAGGGAACATAGAAAAAAGCAAGAAAAAAGGACAAGAAGAACAAAATGTCAAAGAGAAAACTTAACACACACACAGAACCACCAGCTAAATAAAACTCTAGAACAGAAAGAGAAGCTAATCAACTGAATAAACCCATCAAGAGAAAATGATGACCAGAGGGAAACAAAAAATTACAAATCATACTGAGAAACAGGAAGACATGGACCAGTCCAATAAACAAAGTAAAAACCAGGAAGAGATTCAGAACATCAAACAACTAATCAAAGCTGTCCAAACTAATATAAGGGACCAACTTAATGAAGTGAAGGAAGAGATAAATGATATTAAGAAGATACTGGGAATATCCTCCAATACAACAATACTGAAGAAATTGTAAACATACGTAAAAAGATAATGGATAAGATGGTGATGAATGGCAAAATCCAAGAAATCAAAAAGACACTGGAATCACATAACAGCAGATTTGAACAGGCAGAAGGAAGAATTGGTGATGTGGAAGACAGTACATCTGAAATCAAACAGAGAGTAAACACATAGATAAAAAGATAGAAAAAAATCTAGCAGGGACTTAGGGATTTAACCAACAACACAAAACACACAAACATATGCATTACAGGCATCCCAGAAGGAGAAGAGAAAGGAAAGGGAGCAGAAGGAGTGCTGAAGGAAATAATGGCTGAAAACTTCCCAACCCTATTGAGGGAGATGGATGTACATGTACAGGATGTAAAGCACACCCCAACCAGTATGAATCCCAACAGGCCTACTCCAAGACATATACTTGTCAAAATGTCCAATGCTCAAGACAAGGAGAAAATACTCAAGGCAGCAAGAGAAAAGAGAACCATCACATACAAGGGAAGCACAGTAAGATTAAGTGAGGATTTCTCAGCTGAAACCATGGAGGCAAGAAGACAGTGGTATGACATAGTCAAGGTACTAAAAGAAAAAAACTTCCAGCCACGAATTCTCTACCCAGCAAAGCTGGCATTCAAAAATGATGGAGAGTTCAAAATATTCACAGATAAACAGAAATTAAGAGATTATGCCAATAAGAAACCAGCATTTCAAGATATACTAAAGGAAGTTCTACAGCTTGAAAGGAAAAAACAGAAGAGAAACAGTTGGAGGAGAGTGTAAGAACAACTAAAAAGACAAAAAGAGAAATAAAAAAAATATATGACATACTTAAACCCAAAGAAAATATGGCTGATGTAAGAAATTCCTTGAGAGTAATAACACTGAATGTTAATGGATTAAACTCACCAGTCAAGAGACACAGATTGGCAGAATGGATAAGGAAATATGATCCATCTATATGTTGTCTACAAAAAAAAATCTTAGACCCAGGGATTCAAGGAGCCTGAAAAGTGAATGGCTGGAAAACAATTTTACAAGCAAACGATAATCAAAAATGGATGGAAGTAGCTATCCTAATATCACACAAAATAGACTTTAAATGCAAAACTATTGTAAGAGACAAAGATGGACACTATATATTAGTAAAAAGGGTAATCTCTCAAGAAGAAAGAACAATCATAAACATTTATGCACCTTATCAGGATGCCTCAAAATACACGAGGCAAACACTGGAAAGACTAAGTGGAGATGTAATAGCCTCTACAATTATAGTGGGGGACTTTAATACATCATTACCACCATTACACAGAACATCTAGATAGAGAATCAAAAAGAAACAAAGAATCTGAAAAATACATTAGAGTACCTGGACCTAATACACATATACAGAACACTACACCCAAATACAGCAGGATATATATTCTTATCTTGTGCATATGGATCATACTCCAAGATAGATCACATGCTATGTCACCGAACAACACTCAATGAATTCAGTAAGATTGAGATTATACAAAGTAATTTCTCTGACCACAATGGAATGAAATTGGAAATTACTAAGGGCCAGAGAACCAGATTAGGCACAAAGATCTGGGAGTTAAAGAACACACTCTTACACAAACAGTGGGTCAAGTAGGACATCTCAAAAGAAATCAGTAATTACCTCAAAATGAATGAAAATGACAATACAACATATCAAAACCTATGGGATACAGCAAAAGCTGTACTGAGAGGGAAATCCATAGCCATAAATGCATATATTAAAAAAGAAGAAAGAGCTAAAATTGAAGACCTAACTGCACACCTGGAGGAATTGGAAAAACAACAACAAACTAACCCCATAGGAAGTAGAAAGGAGGAAATAACAAAGATTAGCGCAGAACTAAATGAAATAGAAAATAAGAAAGCACTAGAAAAAATAAAACCAAAAGCTGGTTCTTCGAGAATATCAATAAAATTGACAAACCCTTAGCCAGACTAACAAAGAAAAAGAGAGAGCAGATGCAAATACACAAAATAAGGAATGAGCAAAGGGATATCACTACTGACTCCACAGAAATAAAGAGTATCATAAGAGGATACTTTGAAAAATTATATGCCAACAAGAATGATAATTTAGAGGATATGGACAAATTCCTAGGACTCACAAGCAGCCTACATTGACGAAAGAAAAATTGATGAACTCAACAGTCCAATTGCAAGTAAAGAGATAGACACAGTCATCAAAAACTTTCCAACTAAGAAGAGCCCAGGACCAGATGGCTTCACAGCTGGATTCTACCAAACATTCTGGAAAGAGCTAACACCAATCCTGCTTAAGCTCTTTCAAAAAGTAGAATTAGAAGGAACATTGCCTAACCCATTCTATGATGCCAACATTACCCTAATACCAAAGTCAAACAAAGATACCACAAGAAAGGAAAATTACAGAGCAATTTCTCTAATGAACCTAGATGCTAAAATCCTCAACAAAATTCTTGCTAATTGCATTCAACAACATATCAAAAGAATTATACACCATGACCAAGTGGATTTCATCCTGGGTATGCAAAGATGGTTCAACATAAGAAAATCAATCAATGTAATACACCACATAAACAGACTGAAAGAAAAAAAATCACATGATCATCTCTATAGATGCAGAAAAAGCATTCGACAAAATACAGCACCCTTTCCATAAAAGTACTGCAAAATATAGGAATAGAAGGAAACATTCTGAACATGATAAAGGGTATATATGAAAAACCCAAAGCTAATGTCATCTTCAATGGTGAAATCCTAGAAGCCTTCCATCTGAGATCGGGAACAAGACAAGGATGCCCATTATCACCACTCCTATTTTAACATGGTCTTAGAAGTACTTGCTCAGCTGGGTTCCAAGATGGCATTAGTGTAGGAGGGCACACACTGTAAGCTCCCAGAGCAAGGCGGATTGTGGACGGGGTCCTGCCCAGGAGTCTGTGCTGTGCACGCGTGGAGTGAGAAGCTTGGGACATCTATCTGCGCAGGTCGATGGCGTGGATGGAACGGTAGAGATGCGTTAGTTTTAAGCATGCCTGTGGTGGTTGGCATGGACGGCTGAGCCCCGCACTTTGGGAAAAACACAAAACAAAAAAGGAGCTGGTTGGAGCCGCAAGTCCCAGGGCTCGGCAACTGGGTGGCAGGGCCTAGTAGGAGGGGGCGTTCTCTGAGGGGCGGCTCTGGTAAAGGGTCAAGAGAGTTTTATTTTCTGGGTATTTGGCTGCCTGGAACCCCTTGGACCTTGGGTGAACAGAACAGCTGGAGCGAATCGGAACCCGGTGGAGGGAAGGTGTGAATCTGTTCGGGGAGAGAGTTGATTTGCCTAGCTGCCCAGGGATAAGCCCTGGGTCCCCGCGGAGCCAGGAAGAGGGGGCACTCTCCAAAAGAGGGAGGGTTCTGGTGGAGGACAGGGAAGGAAATTTTTTTTTTGCCATCAATTTGGCTGCCTGGACCTCCTCATAGCTTTGGGGAGCAGATAAGCCGACTGGAAGCAGCATCAGTCTGAGAGGAGAGGCGAATCTGCTGAGGAAACCTGATTTATCTAGCAACCCAGTGACGCTGGGACTCAGCTCCAGAAGGGGCTGAGTCGGCCGTCTTTAGCATTCTGCACTGACTAACATCAGAGCTCCAGCTACCCTGGGGAGTCCAGGAAGTGGGACGTGCTTGATTAATTTCCACGAGCCCAGCTAGGGTCCCCTCCATGAGGGGGGTGGTCTAGAGGAGGACTTATTTTGGGTCCTGTATTTCGCCAAAAAAAAAAAAAGAGAGAGAGAGAAGGTCACTTCAATAAATGAAAAATAAATTCTTTTTAATTGAGTTTAATATCTAAAAGCTGTTTCAGGACCTGCATGTAGAACCCTGTGGGGAAATTGATTAATAAACACAAGCAGGCAGAGAGGATCCATGTGGACCCTAGGGGAATCATTGATCCTCCTTAGCTCTGTTTGACTGCTTGCCTGTGTGGTTCTTTGGATTTCCTCTGTTTATTTCTTGTCTCTTGCTTTTTTTCCCTCTTTCCTCCCCCCTTTCTTTTTTCTTTCATTTTTTAAAAGTAGGTGCTGCTAGCTTGTCGCTTCTTTGCTGTGCTTCTTCTTCAGTAATTTCCCACTCTCTGTCTATATTGATTTTGTATTCCAAACTATTGCTTATCTTTCCTTCCTTTTTCTGCCTTCTGCTTTCTGTTGTGACTCTTATATACCACATTTTTTCATATGCCCACAACTTAAGGGTGTCAATTTCTATTCCAGCTATCTTATTTTCTTTCTCTTTTTTTTATTAGTATTAACTCTTTCCTTTCAGCCCTTTCTTCACTATTTCTCTCCCTCCTCATAATTCTAGCCTTCTAAATGACTATATATATATTCCTCTATTTGGTTTCCCGGTCCATTGTAGGAACTCCACTTTTTTTCCTATTACTCTACACTGCCTACACGAGTTAAATATTCATTTCATTAAGTCACATTTGGCCACTCTTCTAACTTTTATAAATATTACTATTATCCTTCTTCCTTCCTTACATCTTTTGATTCCTCTGGCCCTAATCTTTTGCCTTCAAGGGAGCATAGAAAGAAGCAAGGAAATAAAATAAGAAGAAAAAGTGTCAAGGAGAAAACAACACACACACAGAACCATGAGCTAAATAAAACTCTATAGCACAGAGAGAAGCTAATCAACTGAATAAACCCATCAAGATAATATGATGACCAGAGGACAATAAAAAATTACAAATGACACTGAGAAACAGGAAAACATGGACCAGTCCAATGAACAAACTAAAAACCAGGAAGTGATGCAGAACGTCGAACAACTAATCAAAGCTATCCAAACAAATATCATGCACCAACTTAAAGAAGTGAAGGAAGAGATTAAGGATATAAAGAAGACAGGGGGGAACATACTGAAGAAATTGCAAACATGTCTAAAAAGATAATGGATATGATGGTGAACAATGGCACAATCCAAGAAATAAAAAAGACGCTGGATTCACATAACAGCAGATTTGAACAGGCAGAAGAAAGAATTAGTGATGTGGAAGACAATACAGCTGAAATCAAAGAGATAGTAGAACAGATAGACAAAAAGATAGAAAAAATCCAGCAGGGACTCAGGGAATTAACCAACAACACAAAATGCACAAACATATGCATTATGGGCATCCCAGAAGGAAAAGAGAAGGGAAAGGGAACAGAAGGAGTGTTGAAGGAAACAATGGCAGAAAACTTCCCAACCCTATTGAGAGAGATGGATGTGCAGATCCAAGAAGCACAGTGCACCCCAAATAGTATAAATCCCAACAGACCAACTCCAAGACATATACTTGTCAAAATGTCCAATACTCATGACAAAGAGAAAATACTCAAGGCAGCAAGAGAAAAGAGAACCATCACATACAAGGGAAGCACAATAAGATTAAGTGCTGATTTCTCAGCTGAAACCATGGAGGCAAGAAGACAGTGGTATGACATAGTCAAAACACTAAAAGAAAAAAACTTCCAGCCACGAATTCTCTATCAAGCAAAACTGGCATTTAAAAATGATGGAGAGGGGGACGGATGAGGCTCAAATGGTTGGGCGTCCGTCTCCCATATTGAGGGACCCAGGTTCGATACCCGGGACCTCCCGGCAAAAATAAATAAATAAATAAAAATAAATAAATAAATAAAAATGATGGAGTGTTCAAAATATTCACAGATAAACAGAAATTAAGAGAGTATGTCAATAAGAAACCTGAACTTCAAGAAATACTAAAGGAATCTCTACAAATTGAAAGGAAAAAACAAGGGAGAGAGAGTTGGAGGAGAGTTTAAAAACAACTGAAAAGACAAAAAGAGAAACAAAACAACATATGACATACATTAACCCAAAGAAAAAATGGCTGAAGTAAGAAATTCGTTACAAGTAATAACACTGAATGTTAATGGATTAAATTCACCAATTAAGAGACACAGATTGGCAGAATGGATAAGGAAATATGATCCATCTATATGCTGTCTACAAGAAACCCACCTTCAACCCAGGGATTCAAGGAGGCTGAAAGTGAATGGCTGGAAAACCATTTTACAAGCTAACAATAGCCAAAAAAGGGCAGGAGTAGCTATTCTAATATCAGACAAAATAGACTTTAAATGCAAAACTATTGTAAGAGACAAAGATGGACACTACATATTAGTAAAAGGAGTAATCTCTCAAGAAGAGAGAACAATCATCAACATTTACACACCTAATCGAGGTGCCTCAAAATACGTGCGGCAAACTCTGGAAAAACTAAGAGGAGAAATAAATTCCTCTACAATTATAGCAGGGGACTTCAACACACCACTATCATCATTAGACAGAACATCTAGGCAGAGAATCAATAAAGAAATGAAGGCACTCAACAATACATTAGAAGATTTGGACTTAATAGACATATACAGAACAATTCACCCAAATACAGCGGGATTTACATTCTTCTCCAATGCACATGGAACATACTCCAAAATAGACCACATGCTAGGCCACAGAACAACTCTCAATAAATGTTCATGGAGGATTTGGATCACAGAAGGGTTACAATGGGTACTGCGGGGGATTATTGGGGGGAGGGTGTCTGGGGGGAGGTTCGTGGGGAAAAAAATACCATTTACAATAGTAAATAAAAGAATCAAATACCTAGGAATAAATTTAACTAAAGATGTAAAGGACTTATATACAGAAAACTACACAACACTGTTAAAGGAAATCAAAGAAGACTCAAATAAATGGAAAAATATTCCCTGTTAATGGATAGGAAGACTAAACATCATCAAGATGTCTATCCTACCCAAACTAATCTACAGATTTAATGCAATCCCAATAAAAGTCAACACTGTATTTTTTAAGGAACTGGAAAAACTAACCACAAAATATATTTGGAGAGGCAAGAGGCCCCGAATTGCCAAAGACATATTGAAAAAGAGAAATGAAGTTGGAGGTATCACACTACCTGACTTTAAAACATACTACAAAGCTACAGTGATCAAAACTGCATGGTATTGGCACAAGGATAGACCTACTGACCAATGGAAACGGATTGAGAGTTCTGATATAGATCCTCGCATATACAGTCATCTGATATTTGACAAGACCACGAAGCCCACTCAGTTGGGAGAGAATGGCCTCTTTAAAAAGTGGTGATTGGAGAACTGGATATCCATATCCAAAAGAATGAGAGAAGAATGCCATCTCACACCTTATAGAAAAATCAACTCAAGATGGATCAAAGATCTAAATATAAGAGCCAAAACCATAAAGACCTTGCAAGATAATGTAGGGAAGCATCTACAGGACCTTGTAATAGGAAATGGTTTCATGAACTTCACAGCCAAAGCACGAGCAGCAAGAGAAAAAATTGATAAATGGGATCTCATCAAAATTAAAAACTTCTGCACCTCAAAGGATGTTATTAAGGAAATAGAAAGGCAGCCTACCCCAATGGGAGAAAATATTTGGCAACCATATATCTGATAGGAGCCTAATATCCTGCATATATAAAGAAATCCTACACCTTGAAAATAAAAGGACAAACAACCCGTTTAAAAAATGGGCAAGTGACCTGAAAAGACACTTCTCCAAGGAAGAAATACAAATGGCTAAAAAGCACATGAAAAGATGCTCAACATCGCTAGCTATGAGGGAAATCCAAATCAAAACTACGATGAGATACCATCTTACACCCATCAGAATGGCAGCTATTAAAAAAACAGCAGACACTAAATATTGGAGAGGATGTGGAGGAATAGGAACCCTCATCCACTGCTGGTGGGACTGTGGTATGGTCCAGCCACTGTGGAGGACAGTTTGGCGGTTCCTCAAAAAACTAACAATAGATCTTCCCTATGATCCAGCAATTCCACTGCTGGGTATATACCCAGAAGAACTGAAAGCAAAGACACAAACAGATATAGGCACACCAATGTTCATAGCGGCATTGTTCACCATTGCCAAAAGTTGGAATCAGCCCCAGTGCCCATCAACAGATGAATGGATAAGCAAAATGTGGTACATACATACAGTGGAATATTACTAAGCTGTAAGAAGGACTAAAGTGCTAACACATGGAATAACGTGGATGAATCTTGAAGACCTTTTGTTGTGTGAAGCATGCCAGGCATTGAAGGGTGAACTGTATATGACCTCACTGATTTGAACTGAGGAAAGTGAGCAGTCTCTGAGAACCATTGTCTGAAAGATAGGTTAACAAATGAGAGAAAGTGAAGAGTAGGCTGTAAGCCATCACCCACATGGACATAATCTAATGTAAAGGGATAGAGTATAGTTGCATATGGAAGGATAAGACTGATGGGTAGTGATATTACTGGGTTTGGTGGTGCAGGGTTTACAGGAGGGTAGATTAGGAAGGGCAGATTGGAATACCCAAAGCATGTAACTATGAATCTTGTCATTCCATGAGTCAGGAAAGGGGAGTGTCATATGCCCCAGGGGAAGGGGGAAGAAGGAACAGAAAAGAACAAACAGGGGGTATTTACTGGTCATGGGAAAGGTTTTTCATTACCTTACAGTAATGGACACAGGACATGGTAAATATCATCAAAACTTATTAAACTGTATTGTCTCATTTGTCAGCTATACAGTAAACCATTGACAATGTTTAGTTGCTATATTTTGCTATCTGTATAACAGTTATAACAATGCTAACATCCAAAAAAATGGGGGGGAGGGTTTTAATATGGGGTGGGGAAGGGGGAGGGGTTTGGTATCTGGGAGTCTCTGGTATTCCGTGTGCGACTTTGCTGTGACCTGAAACTTCTTTGAAAATTAAATGAAAAATTGGGAGAACTGGGGAATGAGAGGGGGAAGGTGTCACGGTACACTGGACATCCAATAATACAGTGATAAAAGGAAAACAGAATAATTTTTTAAAAAAGGAATTTCTTTTGTGTTTTTTTTTTTTCATTTTTCTGAATGTCCAATCCACGAACTACATTTTGTTTTGTTTTGGTTTTTGTTTGATTGTTTGTTTGTTTGTTTTTTGTTTTTTTCCCTGAGTTTCCTTGTGTTTATCTCTTGCATTTAAGTTTATCATTGTTGTTTCTTTTTCCTATTAAGTGTATTTGATTATTATATGGGCTACATTTCAGGGAAGATTTAGATCACAGAAGGGTTACAATGGGTGCTGCAGAGGATTATTGGTGGGGGATGTCTGGGAGGGGGGTTTCATGGGAGTAAGTACATCTGAATATACATGAAAGATATACAAAATTGTTCAAATGATCAAAGGATGGGGCACGGTCAATAAATGAGGGAATCTGAATTCCCAGGCTGGAGAGCTGTGCCACATTCTCCAAGGGAGCAGCAACAGTCCTCCGAGTGCAGGGACAGTGCCTGTCAAAAGAGGATGGCCCACTGATGAGTTCTTGTTATTGATGACTAGCCTTATGAGTCTTTGCTCTAGTAACTGAAACTTAGCCTACTGTTATGGGGTGCCTAAGGGTTGCCACCTGAGAGCCTCCTTGTTGCTCATATGTGGCCTCTCTCTAAGCCAAACTCAGCATATGATTGCATTACCTTCCCCCCAGCGTGGGACATGACTCCTGGGGATGAGCCTCCCTGGCAATGAGGGATTAATACCAAGTGCCAACTGGCAACATGACTGGAAAAAGACCTTGAATAAAAGGGGGAAAAGGTAAAGACAAATGAGTTCAAGTGGCTAAGAGACTTCAAAGAGAGTCGGGAGGTCATCCCAGAGGTAACACTTACGCACACCTCAGTAGGATCTCATAGAACACCAAAGTGCATATCACCCCACACAGAAGGGCTCCTGAGGGCTCTGGAGACACCCAGGTCCTATATAAGGGCAGATAGCCTCAGAGACTGACACCTTATCAGTGGGCTCTATTTTGGAATCTGTGCTCCTGAGAGTGACAGAGTTAGACTCCAATAAGTTCTCCCTGCATATGGTCCATCAGTCCCTTCTATTAAAACCTATATGTGATGCTGGAGTTTTTAGGTGTACTTCCAGAGACTGGAGCCTCTGGCCTACCTATGTGCCAGGTGTGCATGGAATCTCGGTGGAACTGCAACTCCTACTCTACAGCTCATTGGACTCATCCAAGTCACCTGGTGAGGAGACGACGATGGGTAACGGCCATCCCAGGGAATGGAGAGGGCCTGCATCTGCAGGCAGGATCATCCCACCCACCATATCCATGGGATATAAGCCCTCTCTCACTTGGAGGTGGAGTGGACATCACCATCCCAGTCCCCTCAGGATTAGGGGAAGAACTATGGACTAGAGTGGACTTAATGGTATTCTGTTGTACACATATAGTGATTCTAGCAATGGAAGAAATTATAACAGTGAGGTGGAGCCGGTGGCCACTGGACACTTTCAGGGCAGGAAGGGGAAATGCAGTTGAAATACAGGGGCTTTTTCGGGACTTGGGGATTGTCCTGAGTGCTGTTGTGGTGACGGATGTAGGCCATTTTAAATCAGCACACACCATTCAGAACTGTGTTGGAGAGAGTGTGGTCTACGATGTGAGCTGTGGTCTATGGTTGATGGCAAGGCCCCAGGATGTGTAGGTCCATTGAGGGTGATAGGCCACACTTGTGGGGGATGTTTTTGTGGGATGTTGTGGGATGTATGGGAGGTGGGGTACATGGGAATTCCTGTAGTTTCTGTGTAATATTTAGGTAATCTAAGCACCTTTTAAAAATATGTATATATATACACACACATATAAATGAAATAAAAAAATATTAAATTAAAATAAAAAGAAGTACTTGCTCAAATACTGAGGCAATAAAAAGATATAAAAGGCATCCAAATTGGAAAAGAAGAAGTAAAAATTTCATTATCTGCAGACGATATGATCCTATACATAGAAAGCCCTGAGAAATCTACAACAAAGCTTCTAGAACTTATAAAAGAGTTCAGTAATGTTGCAGGCTATAAGATCAATGCTCAAAAATCAGTAGCATTTCTGTACACCAATAATGAGCAATCAGAGGAGGAAATCAAGACAAAAATACGATTTACAATAGTAACTAAAAGAATCAAATACCTAGGAATAAATTTAACTACAGATGGAAAGGACTTATATACAGAAAACTACACAACACTGTTAAAGGAAATCAAAGAAAACTTAAATAAATGGAAGAATATTCCCTGTTCATTGATAGGAAGAATAAACATCATCAAGATGTTATTCCTACCCAAACTAATCTACAGATTTAATGCAATCCCAATAAAAATCAACACTATTTTTTTAAGGAATTGTAAACACTAACTACAAAATTTATTTGGAAGGGTAAGAGGCCCTAAATCACCAAAGACATATTGAAAAAGAAAAATGAATTTGGAGGAGTCACACTACCTGACTTTAAAACATACTACAAAGTTACAGTGGTCAAAACTGCATGGTACTGGCACAAGGATAGACATACTGACCAAGGGAACTGAACTGAGAGTTTTGATATAAATCCTTGCATATACAGTCATCTGATATTTGACAAGGTCTCCAAGCCCACTCAGTTGGAGAGAATGGCCTCTTCAACAATTGGTGCATGGAGAACTGGATGTCCATATACAAAAGAATGAGAGAGGAACACCATCTCACACCTCATACAAAATCAACTCAAGATGGATCAAAGTTCTAAATATAAGAGCCAAGACCATAAAGGCCTTGGAAGATAATGTAGGGATGCATCTCCAGGACCTTGTAATAGGAAATGGTTTCATAGACTTCACACCCAAAGCCTGAACAGCAAAAGAAAAAACAGATAAATGGGATCTCCTCAAAATTAAAAACTTTTGCAACTCAAAGGAGGTTATCAAGAAAATAAAAAGGCAGCCTAACCAATGGGAGAAAATATTTGGCAACTATATATCTGATAGTGCATAATATGCTGCATATATAAAGAAATCCTACACCTCAAAAATAAAAAGATAAACAACCCATTTAAAAAATGGGCAAGTAACCTGAAAAGACACTTCTCCAAGGAAAAAATACAAATGGCTAAAAAGCACATGAAAAAATGCTCAACATCGCTAGCTATTAGGGAAATGCAAATCAAAACTACCATGAGATACCATCTTACACCCATTAGAATGGCAGCTATTTAAAAAAGAGCAGACTATAAGTGTTGGAGAGCATGTGGAGGAAAGGAAACCCTCATCCACTGCAGGTGGGATTGTGGAATGGTCCAGCCACTGTGGAGGACAGTTTGGCGGTTCCTCAAAAAACTAACTATAGATCTTCCATATCATCTAGTGTTTCCACTAATGGGTATATACCCAGAAGAATTGAAAGCAAAGACACAAACAGATATATGCACACCAATATTCATAGCGGCATTGTTCACTGTTGCCAAAAGTTGGAATCAACCCAGGTGCCTATAAACAGATGAAAGGATAAACAAAATGTGGTACATACATACAATGGAATATTACTCAGCTGTAAGAAGGCGTAAAGTGCTAACACACGGGATAACATGGATGAATCCTGAGGACCTTATGTTGATTGAAGCAAGCCAGGCATTGAAGGATGAACAGTACATGACCTCACTGATATGAATTAAGGAAATTGAACAGTCCCTGAGCACTATTGTCTGAAAGGTAGGTCTACAAGAAAGAGAAGAGAAAGTTGTAAGTCATCACCCATATGGACGTAATCTATGGTAAAGTGAGAGTGTAGTTGCATATTGAAGGGATAGGACAGGTGGGTAGTGATATTATTGGGTTGGGTGGTGCAGGGTTGACAGGTGGGTAGATTGGGAATGGTGGGTTAGAATACCCAGGATACTGGGTGCAGAGATGGGAGAGAGACCAGGTGACCACTTGGGATTTGTGGGTATGAGGTTGAAAGTACAGAGGTGGGAATGCTCTTATGGCAATATGACAGAAAGTGTCACTGGTTTAGGGTGTTGGTTGGGGGTGCATTCAGGACAGGTGAATCTGGAGTAGGCTTCTGTGAGTGTTCATCCTGTCATAAGTGTTGTATCAGTGGATGGAGACCCATATAATGAGCAGGAAGGAGATGAACTCCCATCTTTGGGAGGACCAATTCACTCAGAAATAGACAGGCAGGGGTCTCTCACGAGCAAGGTGGTTCCTAATAGGAGAGGACAAACCAGTGTGTCAAGACCTCTTGTTGCATGTAACTATGAGTCATGTCATCCAATGAGTCAAGCCAGGGGATCTTTGTGGGCCCTGGGAGGATGGGGAGGGAGGAACAGAAGAGATTAAATGGGGCATTTAGTGGTCAGTGGAAATGTTTTTCATTACCTTACAGTGATGGACCCAGGACATGGTAAATATCATCAAAAATTGTAAAAATGTATGGTCTAAAATGTAAACCATATGGTAAAACATTGACAATGTTTAGTAGCTATGTTTCACTATCTATATATCAGTAATAACAATGCTACCATCCACATATAAAAAGGTTTTAATATGGGGTGAGGAAAGGGGGAGGAGGTTGGATATATGAGTCTCTTGTATTTTGTGTGTGACTTTGCTGTGACCTAAAACTTCTTTGAAAATTAAATGAAAAATAGACACTTGGGAGTGAGAGGGGGGAGGTGCCACAGTATAGACTGAACAGCAGATATAGCAGTGATAAAAGGCAAAATGTCAAAAAAATTTTTTATTTATTATTTATTATTTGTTTTTATTTTTCCATTTTTTGAATATTCCAATCTTTTAATTTAATTTTAGTTTTTGTTTTTTTAAAGTTTTCATGTATTTTATCTATTACATTTAAACTTATTATTATTTCATTTTCCTATTAATTGTATTTGGCTAATGTATTGGCTTCATCTTTAAAGAAGCTTTGGATTACAGAAGGGTTACAACTGGGTCAGGAGAGGATCGTTGGTAGGGGGGTGTCAGGGATAGGGGGTGCATGGGAGGAAGTTCACCTGAACATACATACAAGGTATATAAAATTGTTCAAATGGTCACGGGGCATGGTCACAGTGGGTGGAGAATCACTCACTAAATGAGAGAATACTGAATTCCCATCCTAGAGAGCTCTGCCACATTCTCCAAGGGAGCAGCAACAGTCCCCCAAATGCAGAGACAGTGTCTGGCAAAGGAAAATGATCCACTGATGGGTCCTTTTTATTGAAGACTAGCCTTACGATTCTTTGCTGTTGAAATTGAAACTTAGCCTATTGTTATGGGGTGCCTAAGGGTTGCCACCTGAAAGCCTCTTTGTTGCTCAAATGTGGCCTCTCTCTAAGCCAAACTCAGCATATGAATGTATTATCTTCCTCCCAGCATGGGATATGACTCCTGGGGATCAGGTTCCCTGGCAACTAGGGATTACTACCTAGTGCCAACTGGCAATACGACTGGAAAAAGACCTTGAATAAAAGGGGGAAAAGGTAAAAACAAAAGAGTTCATATGGTTAAAAGACTTCAAAGTGAGTCAGGAGGTCATCCCAGAGGTAACGCTTATGAACATCTCATTAGGACCTCATAGGCTTCCAAAGTGGATATCACCCCAAATAGAGGGGCTCCTGAGGGCTCTGGAAACACCAAGGTCCTATGTCAGGGCAGATAGCTCTGGAGTCTGGTGCCTTATCATTGGGCCCTACTTTGGAGTCTGTGCTTCTGAGAGTGACAGAGTTGGGCTCAAATATGTCTTCCCTGCACTTGGTTCCTTCTATTCAAACCTATACTTGGTGCTGGAGTTTGTAGGTGTACATCCAGAGACTGGAGTCTTTGGCCTGTCTATGTGACAGCTGGGCTCAGAATCTCGGTGGAGCTGCAACTCCTACTCTACAGATCAATGAACTCATCTAGGACACCTGGCGGGGAGATGATGATGGACAACAGCCATCCCAGGAATGGAGAGAGTCTGCAGCTGCAGGCAGGATAAGCTCATCCATCTCAATCCATAGGATATAAGGCCCCTCTTGCTTGGAGGTGGAGTGGACATCACCATCCCAGATTCCTCAGGATTGGTGGAAGAACTATGGACTAGAGTGGACTTACTAGTATTCTGTTATAGACATATTGTGATTCAAGTAATGGAAGAAATTACAACAGTGAGGTGGAGCCAGTGGCCACTGGATGCTTTCAGGACAGGGAAGGGAAAAGCAGTTGTAATACAGGGGCTTTTTCAGGACTTGGGAATTATTCTGAGTGACATTGCAATGACAGATATAGGCCATTTTACATCATCATATAACATGCAGAACTGTGTGGGAGAGACTGTGGTCTACAATGTGAACTATGGTCCATACTTAATGGCAAAGCTCCAGGATGTGTATATCCATTGCAGGTGATGTGCCACACTAATGAAGGATGTTTATGTTGGAGGTTGTGGGAGGTGTGGGAGGTGGAGCATATGGAAATCACTATAAGTTTTGTGTAACATTTATGTAATCTAAGTATTTTTTTTAATGATAGGCAATAATACTAATGAAGGACATTGTTTATGTGGGAGGGTGTGGGAGGTGTGGGGAGTGGGGCATATGAGAATTCCTATATTTTGTGTGTAATGTTTAGATTATCTAAGCATCTTTTAATAAATAAAAAAAAATTTTTTTTTAAATGACGGGCAATAAAGTGTTGGAAAAGTTATGGATAAATTAATAGTTTAATATATTGATGGTGGAAATGTAAAATATTAAAACTTCTTTGGAAAACAAATAGACATACTCAAAAGAAAAAACCTAGTATTATCATATGACCCAACAATTTCATTCCTAGTATCTACCCAAGAGATTTGAAAATATATGTCCATGGAAAAACTTGTGTATTAATGTTCATAGCAGCACTACTTATAATACCTAAAAAGTTGAAGCATCCCAAATATCCATCAACTGAAGAATGATTTTTTTTGTTTGTTTTTCTTCTTTTAGGAGGTACAGGGAAGTGAACCAGGGACCTTGTACATGGGAAACAGGTGCTCAGCCACTGAGTTACACACACTCCAAAGAATGATTGCTAAAATGTGGTATAACCACTCAATGCAATATCATTCAGTCATAAAAACAAATGAAGTATTGATATGTGCTACAGCATAGGGTGACATTTGAAAACATTATGCTCTATAAAAGGAGCCAGTAAAAAAACAAAATGTATTGTATGATTCTATTCATATGAAAGGCCCACAAGAAGTAAATACATAGGGACAGAAAGTAGATTAGTAGGTGCCTGGGATGGAGGGGCATGGAGAACAGGGAATTAATGCTAATGAGTACAGTGTTTAATTGAGTGGTGATGAAAAATTTGAAATTATTGATAATGTTGCAAAATGTGGTGAACATACTGAAAAACATGAAATTGTACTCTTTATAATGGTCAAATTTATGAAATGTAAATAATATGCTCATACAAATAATTAACAACAACATAGATAAATCAAAATGTATATCTGAGAAATATTCATGAAAACCACTGTAAGGCAGAAAAATGTAAAAGAAGAAATGAAAAATTTGAAATAAAAAAATAAAATGACAATCTTAATCCTTAAAATATAAATAATTACAAAAATATAAATGGCCAAAATACATCAATTAAAAGAGAGTGATTGGTGTAGTGGATTTTAAAATATGGCCCAATTATATACTACCTAAAATTAAACTCAATTCAGATATAACATATAGGCATGAAGAAGGAAAAAGGATAGAAAACATAAGGAAAGAAGTTGTTATATTTATATCACATAAAGTATATTTCAGAGCATGGAAAATCACTAGAGATAAAGACAGACATTATATAATGACATAAGGATCAATTCAACAGTAAAACATGATGACCCTAAATGTGTGCAAACCAAACAACAGAGCTTGAAAACACATGAAGCCAAAATTAATAAAGTTGTGGTCTGAAAGAGACAAGTTTTCAATTACAGTTGAGAATGTGAATTCTTACTTCTCAGTGCCTAGTATAACAATTAGAAATAAAATCAGCACATATATAGAAAATGTGAACAACACTATTAAGCAACAGTATGTAATTGACTTATACAGAATTTTACACCCAGCAACAATAGAATATGCATTTTTTTAAGAACCCATGAAACATATACCAAAAGAGACCGTATACTGAGGGAAAAAAAAAAAAAATCTCAACACATTTTAAAGAGAGAACACCATAAAGAGTGTGTTTTCTGACCACAGTGGAGTCAAAATGGAAATAAATTACAGAAGGGCCACAAGAACACCTCCAAACAAAGGAATGTAAAAAAAACATTACTACTAGATGGCGTTAGTGTAGGAGGGCGCACACTGCAAGCTCCCAAAGCAAGGCGGATTGTGGACGGGGTCCTGCCCGGGGGTCTGTGCAGTGCACGTGCGGAGTGAGAAGCTTGGGACACATATCTGCGCGGATCTGCGTGGAACGAACTGTGGAAATTCGTGAGTTTTGAGGCTGCCGGTGGAGGTTGGCACAGGCGGCTGAGCCCCGCGGTTATGGAAAAAAAAATAAAATGGCCATTTGGAGCCGTGGGCGGGGCGAAAAAGTTTTGTTTTCTGGGGATCTGGCTGCCTGGCGCCCCTTGGACCTTGTGTGAACAGAGCAAATGAGCTAATCACCATCCGGGGAACGGGAGGGGGGATTTGGTTCGGGGAACGGAGCTGATTTCCCTAGCCACCCAGGGATAAGACCCGGGCGGCAGCGGAGCCAGGAGGAAGGGACACTTCCCAAAAAAGGTAGGGTTCGGTTGAAAGACAGGGAAGGGTATTTTATATTTTCAGACATTGATTTGGCTGCCTGCACCACCCCATAGCTTTGGGGAGCAGATAAGCCGACCTGAAGCAGCATCAGGCTGAGAGCAGACGCGAATCTGCACTCAAACTGATTTACTGAGCAGCTCGGTGACGCTGAAGCTTGGCGCCAGAAGGGGCGGAATCCGCCGTCTTTAGCACTCCTCACTGACTAACATCAGAGCTTCTGCTAACCTAGGGAGCCCGGAAAGTGGGACGTGCTTGATTAATTTCCCCGGGCCCAGCTAGGGTCCCTTCCGTAAGGGGGTTGGTCTAGAGGAGAAATTATTTTGGGTCCTGCATTTGGCTAAAAAAAAAAAAAAAGTGAGGTCACCTCAACAAATGAAAAACAAATTCTTTTTAATTTAGTTTAATAGCTAAAAACTGCTTCAGGACCTGCATATAGAACCCTGTGGGGAAATTCATTGATAAACACAAGTAGGCAGGAAGGATCCACGTGGACCCTAGGGGAATCATTGACCCCCCTTAGCTCTGTTTGACTGCTTGCCTGTGTG
>JAKSZT010008638.1:3199-62975 GCA_026826555.1 Tolypeutes matacus | reverse complement strand
ATCCTGGTGAAGCCAGGAGCAGAAAAATAAGAAGAGAAGGCAAGAAACAGACACAGAAGATCACTCAAAGAATGGACACAGACAGCAAGCGGGCGGGTGGGGGAGGGAACTCATAGAACTGTACACCAAAAAAGAAAAAATAAAGTCAATTGGAAAAAAAAGCACATTAGGGATCAGATGTGGCTCAAGTAGTTGAATACCTGCTTCCCACATGGGAAGTCCTGGGTTCAGTCCCCAGGGCCTCCTAAAAACAAAAAACACCAAGCAAATAAACAAAATAACCAACTCAGAGGAGCCTATGTGGCTAAGTGGTTGAGCATTAGCTTCCCACATATGAGGTCCAGGTTCAATACCTGGCTCCAGTACCTAAAAAAAAAAAAATTTTTTTTTTAAAGAAAAACACACATTAGAGGAACACAACAGCAGATTTAGAATATAGAAGAAAGAACCAGTAATGTAGAAGACAGAACAGCTGAAATTGAAAAGAGAGAAAAGAATGGGAAAAAAATTGAGCAGGGAATTGAGTGATAGCATCAAGTGCATGAACATACACATCATGGGAGTTCCAGAAAGAGAGGAGAAGAGAAAATGGGGGACAGATATAGTATTTGAAGAAATACTGGTCAAAAATTTCCCAAGTCTCATAGAAGACAAGAATTTACATGTCCAAGAAGTGTAATGTGCTCAAATCAGAATAAATCTGAACAGACCTATACAAATACACATACTACTCAGAATGTCCAATGCAAAAGATAAAGAGAAAAGTCAAAAAGCAGCAAGGGAAAAGCAAAATATCACATACAAAGGACACCCGATAAGACTTAGTGCAGATTTCTCTTCAGAAACAGTAGAGGTGAGAAGGCTGTGGTATGATATAATTAAGATACTGAAAGAGAAAAATTGCCAGCTGAGAATTCTTTAGCTAGGAAAATTTTCCTTCAAATAAGAAGGTGACTTTAAAAAATCAAGAGATAAAGAGAAACAGAGAGTTCATTAACAAAAATTGGCTCTGTAGGAAACACTACAGGGAGTTCTGCATCCTGAAAGGAAAAGACAGGGGAGAGAGACTTGGAGGAGAGTGTATTAGTGAAGACTATCAGAAAGGATAAACAAAAGTGTAAAAGGACAGATAAAAATAAGATCTGACTTACGAAAGCCAAAGGATAAAAATGTGGAAGTAAATAATGCATTTAGACAAATTCCATTGAATTTGACTGGATTAAATTCCCCAATCAAAAGATATAGCCTGGAGGCAAGATGGCATCGGTTTAGAAGGGCACTCCCTGACTCGTTCTCTGAGGATAGCTGATTGGGGACAGGGTCCTGCCCAGGAGTCTGTGCTGTGGGCGCACAGAGCGAGAAGCTTGGGACATCTATCTGGAGGCAGCTCAATGGCGTGGATTGCTCGGTAGAGATTCATGACTTTTAACCCTGCCCGTGGAGGTTAACACAGACGGCTGAGCCCCATACTCAGGGAAAAAGGCTGGTTTGAGCCGTGACTCCCACCGGCAACCCTGTGAGAGGAAGTGTTCTCCGAGAGTGGGAGGATTCTGGAGAAGGGTTGAGAGGGGTTTCCTTTCTGTGGATTTGGCTGCCTGGAACCCCTTGCAGCTTTGGGGAACAAAATAGCTGGCTTGAATCACCACTAGGCAGAGGGGAGTGGCAAATCTGCTGAGGAAGTTGATTTACCTAGCTGCCCAGGGATACGCCCCGACTCCCACCGGCAACCCGGTGAGAAGGAGCATTCTCTGAGTGAGAGTGTTCTGACAGAAGGTGGAGAGGGTTTTCCTTTCTGTGGATTTGGCTGCCGGGACCCCCTCAGAGCTTTGGGGAGCCAAAAAGCCAGCTTGAAGCAGCACCAGGCTGAGGGGAGAGGCGAATCTACTGAGGAAGCCTGATTTACCCAGCAGCCCGGTGACACTGAGGCTTGGCTCCAGAGGGGGCAGAGACAGCCAATTTTATTATTCTGCACAGACAAGATCAGAGCCTCAGCTTCCTGGGTAGGTCAGGAAGTGGGAAGTGCTTGATTAGTTTCCATGAGCCTAGTTAGGGTTCCCTCAGTGAAGGGGGTGGTCTAGAAGAGGACTTCTTTTGGGTCCCTTATTTCACCAAAAAAAAAAAAAAAAATCACTTTAAAAAATAAAAATACATCAAAATACATAGCATTGAATTATATATTTTAATGGGGTTAAAAAGAGAATTTTAAGTTGCATATATGTTATTAGAGTAAATTTTTTAAAAAGTCATAGAACTTAGAACACAAACAATAAACCATAAGATAAAACATAGACTTTTATTAACAGCACAACTATAAAAAATATCTTATCATTAATTGTAACAAATGTTCCACACCAATGCAAGGTGTTGGTAGTGGGGCGCTGTATTTTATGCATGATTCTGTTAATCCACAACTTCTCTAATAAAGGGGGAAATGTGTAAAAAAAATAATAATATACATAGGTGTAAATCCATAAAACAATTTTAAGACTTGTATTCTGAAACTACTAAACACTGATTTAAGAATTCATAGACTTTCTAAATATATGGAAAATATACACATCCATAGATTGAAATAGAGGCTCAAAGCAATATCTATCAAATTCAAAGAAAGATTTTTTAAAAATATAGACATGATTATTTTAACATTTACTTGGAAATGTAAAGGGAATAAAATAGCTAAAGGATTTTTTTTTTTAATTATAGAGGGAATAATCGTTCTACCTAATTTCAAGAAGTATTAAGCTACAGTAATTGGTGTAATTGGTGGAGTGTTAGAAAAATATAGATCAATGGGATAGAATAGAGAACCCAGAATTAGGACCTCTTGTATATTCTCATCTGTGTTTTCTTTTTTTTTTTTTTTTTTTTTTAACAAAGGTACAAAAGTAATTCAGTGGAAGAAAGAAAAGAACGATGAATGGAAAAATCACCTCGACCAAATCCTCACACCTTGTACAAAGAGTAACGCAAAATGGATTATAGACCTTGCAATGGATAGTCTAATGTGTCAACCTGGCCGGGTAATGGTGCCCAATTGTTTGGTGAAGCAAGCACTGGACTAATTGTACTGCAAGGACATTTGGTGGACTTTAATCATCAGAGAGTTGATTGCATAGATGGCTGGTTATATCTACAATCAAGTGAAGAGATTGTATTCAGCAACGAGTGACCTCTCATCCATTCAGTTGAAGGCCTTAAAAGGAGAAGTTATTTCAGCATTCAGAGAGAGAATTCCCATCACTACTTCAGACAGCCAATTTCTCCTGGGGAACTCATCAAGGACCTCCATTATAGTTCATGGCTTACAGCCAGCCTTTGGAATTTGGATTCATGCATCCCCACAGATGTATGAGACACTTCTACAAAAATCTCACTATAGTTCCAGATATCACCTGTCAGTTCTGTTTCTCTAGAGAACTCTAGTACAGTTTGGTACTGGGAGTGGTTCTTGAGAAACAGAACCTTAAAAATGGGACTTCTGAACTGGTTCTGGGGTTTTTGCATTTGGCTCTCTACTCTGATTAGATTCAAAGGCAATAATGACTGTTTCCAATAATGAAGAGGCCATTGATAGTCCATGGCATGAGCTGGCAATAGAGATATGCACATTATCACCACTGGAAATGTCTACATTCATGCTTATAAGAGGCAAGGCCCTGAGTGAGTGTTTTTGATATCTTACATAGTATTTTGGGGTTAAAAGGTACGATGATGTTGGGTAGCTGTTTCTAAATATGCTGGATACAGTGATAAAAGAAAGGGATGAACCGAAGGCTTCAAATTTGTTCAAGTGCCACATGAATAATATGAAAGTTTCTATAGCACCCTGAAATAAAATCTTGTTTCATGCAGCCACAAACTTGAGATCTCTGAAAACCAGATCCAGAGTCTCATTTTGTGAGCCACAAATTTACAACAGAAACTAAAATCTCAACCTTGCAGGGTGTCTGCTAAGTGAGAGCATTGATTGGAAAGGAATGGAATTCTGAGGAGGAGACATATTGGCTGATGATGATGGCTATGGGGACATTGAAACCCTAAATTCTGCTGAGCCTTTTCCAGATAAACCTGTAGTGGTCTGCCCTGAGGACACAGCCATCTGACTTCCAGTCTGCCCTAAGGAGTCTGCCGTCCAACAACCACCTGAGGAGATTAATCCTGTTTCATCAGATGAAACTGTAAGGGAATGCCCTGAGTAAACTGATTTGCAAGAAAGTTCTACTCTTTTTCAATACCCATCCCCACCACCCACTTTTTTGATTCCAGAACTATAATTGGACTATAGTCCCAAAAGGCTGCAAAAGGTGAAGTACAAAGTGTGAACCATGAGGAAGTATGCTATACACCAAAAGAACACCGAGTTTTCCAATTTATATAGACAGAAAGCAGGGGAATATATGTGGCAATGGATATTAAGGATATGAGATAATGGTTGGCCTGCACTGATGGACTCATATTGATGACAATGGAAAGAGCCATTGTGTGTTTCATCTTCTCAAGAGGCTGAACTAAGGATCTTTTGGTTAGGACTTATTACCTGTCCAGAGCTGTGGGTTCTTTTTGCCTTCAGTGCTCTCTTCTCCTTCAGAGGTGGTTGGCAGCAGTTATCATGGCTGTGGTGATTCAAGTGCCAACCTGTATGGCTACATCAGGTGTAAAGTGGGCAGCATAAAGAGCCTCACCAGCATGGCTACCTCTTATCTTGGAAAGCAATTTTTAAGACAAAACTTGGAAAATGGGCAGACTTCCTGAAGAAAGACAAAACTTATGTGTTCTGTTACATTGGGGAACAACTGAAGAGATTTTTTTTAAGTTCACTAAAAATATTTTTTTAAAAGATACTTAGAGTTTTTAGGTGTATTTCCAGAGACTGGATCCTCTGGCCTACCTATTTGCCAGCTGTGCCTGGAATCTCAGTGGAGCTGCAACTCCTACCCTACAGCTCAATGGACTCATCCAAGTCACCTGGGAAGGAGATGACAATAGGCAATGGCCATCCCAGGGAATGGAGAGGGCCTGCATCTGCAGGCAGGATAATCCCATCCACCGTATCCATGGGATATAAGTCCTCTCTCAATTGGAGGTGGAGTGGACATCACCATCCCAGTCCCCTCAGGATTGAGGGAAGAGCTATGGACTAGAGTGGACTCAATGGTATTCTGTTGTAGACATACTGTGATTCAAGCAATGGAAGAAATTATAACAGTGAGGTGGAGCCGGTGGCCACTGGACGCTTTCGGGGCAGGGAGGGGAAGAGCAGTTGAAATACAGGGGCTTTTTCGGGACTTGGGGATTGTCCTGAGTGGCGTTGCGGTGACGGATGTAGGCCATTTTACATCAGCATATACCATGCAGAACTGTGTGGGAAAGAGTGTGGTCTACAATATGAACTGTGGCAAGGCCCCAGGATGTGTATATCCATTGCGGGTGATATGCCACACTGATGAAGGATGTTTGTGTGGGATGTTGTGGGAGATGTGGGAGGTGGGGAACATGGGAATCCCTGTAATTTCTGGTGTAATATTTAGGTAATCTAAGCACCTTTAAAATATATACATACATATATATAACATTTATGTAAGCAAATGCACATATATGCATATATATTTATATATCATTTTACAAATATTGGTATGTATTGTGAAAAATTTGATTTTTACCCACAATTAGAAATAAAAAATAAAATAAAATAAAAAGATACTTAGATTACATAAATGTTTAAAATGTACGGGATTGCCATATGCCCCACTCCCTACCCCTCCCACACTTTCCCACATTAACAACATCCTTCATTAGTGTTACATTTGTTAAAATTGATGAACCCATAGTGGAGCATTGCCACTAAGTGTGGATTATAATTTACATTATAGTTTAAACTCTCTCCCACACAATTTTGTAAGTTATAACAAGATATATAATGTCCTGTATCTGTTATTACAATGTCATTCAGGACAATTCTAATGTCCTGAAAAAGCCCCCATATTACACCTATTTTTCCCCTCTCCCTCCCCTCAGAACCTCTGGTGGCCACTGCCTCCACATCAATGATAAAAGAACTTTCATTATGCCAAACCACTTAGGACTTAGTGTATGTTGCAAAGAGAAGTATTAGGTTTGTTTCTCCATTGAAAAAGTCTATTTAAAAAAAAAAAAGGAAAAATAGTTTTCACATTGAGTTTTTTCTTTCTAGCACTTAGGGCTCAAAAATATGGTGTCACTAGAAACACTGTCATAATTTATTTACTGATATTCTTATCATGAAATAGTTTTGAAATGTTCATATATGTATCAACATAGTCTCATAATCTCCATATATCCCAAAGCATGAAATCATTTGCATTCATACACATGGGTAATGAAGACCTTTGCAGTTTGATCTCTACTTATTCGTAGATGTTCTTAGTCTATCTCAAAGCTCTAGGTGTTTACATATTATTTCTGTAGATTTTTTTCAGAAGAAAGTTTTCTTTCCATGGTAAGAGTAAGAAATAATCACTAATTTTATAACTTACTACATATTTCATGGTGAAACATCTTATCCTAGATGTACACAAGCAAGTAAAAACCCAATTCGGGTCAGCAGTGTTAGCTACTTTTTAAATTTTTATTTTTATCTGTAAAATGTTATGTACTTAAGGCCCAGTTAATATAAGGAGAATCATCATAGTATAAGTTTTATTATTTTTATTTGTTTATTTCTGGCTTTGTTTTGGGGGAGGTTTTGTGCAGAAGTGTCACAACTGTGGCAGGGGAGGATCACTGGTGTGGGTTGTCAGTGATGGGGTATGTGTGGGGAGGGGTGCACCTGCGGCATGCCTTTATGACGTGGTCATGGCGTGTTGTCTCTGTAGGTGGAAACCCACACAATAACTGAAAGAATATTGAATTCCCACCCTGGGAAGACCTGCTATATTCTCTAATAGTGTGGCAGGAATCCCTAGAGTACATGGGCAGTACCTAGCAAAGGAGGACAGTCCAATATGCCAGGCTCTTGACATTGATGGTTGTACTTATGAACCTTTCCTTGTGAAATTGAAACTTAGCATAGTATTATATTTTGCCTAAGAGTTAACTCCTGAAAGCCTCCTTGTTGCTCAAATGTGGCCTCTCTCTAAGCCAAACTCAGCATATAAACTATCTTCCCCCCAGTGTGGGACATGACTCCCGGGGATATGCCTCCCTGGCATTGCACCAACTAGCAATGCATTTGGAAAAAGACTTAAACCAAAAGGAGGAAATATTAAAAACAAATGAGTTTTTACAGCTAAGAGATTTCGAAGTGAGTCAGGAGGTCATTCCAGAGGTTACGCTTATGCACGTCTCAGCAGGATCTCACTGACTGCCACAGTAAACAGTGCCTCAAGCAGGGGTGCTCCCAAGAGCTCTAGACACATCTAGACATTACAGGCAGGGCAAACAATCTCGTAAACCAGCATCCTGCCAACGGGCCCTTCCTTGGAATATATGTTCCCCAATGTACATGAATTAGACTCATTTATAATATGCCCATACATGGCTCTTCTTCCCCTTTTATTTGAACCTGTAATTAGCATTATACTCATTAAATATATATACCAAAGACTTAAATCTTTGGTCTTTCATATGCTTGTTGAGCACTGAATCTTAGCAGTGTTGCAATGCCTATGCTTAAGTTCATCAGACTCACCCAGGACAACTTACAAAATGATGATGATGAACAATGCCCATCCCCCAAAAAAACAGAGTATCTACAACTGCAAGCAAGATAGTTCCATCCATCTGCTCCATGGAATGTAAGTCCCCTCTCAATCAGAAAGAGTGGGCATCACCATCCTAAAATACTCAAGATTGAGAAATGAACAAACACATGGGGGAAATCCAACTATGGACTAAAGTAGACTGATTATTCTAGCAATGGAAGATCTTGGAACACTGATATAAAGGCAGTGGTCACCAGAGGTTCTGAGGGGAGGGAAAGAGGAGAATAGGTGTAACATGAGGTATTTTGGGGACATTGGAATTGTTCTGAATGAAATTGCAATTATGGATACAGAACATTACATATTTTGTCAAAACCTATAAAAATGTGAGGTGCAAAGTGTACACTCTAATGTACACTATTGACCATGGTTAGTAGTAACAGTTAAATAAATTTTCATCAACTATAGCAAATGTACCACACTAATGAATGATGTTAATGGGGAAAATTGTGTGTGGTGGTAGGGTATATGGGAATCCCCTTAAATTTTCGATGTATCATTTATTTAATCTAAAGCTCCTTTAAAAATAAAATAAAATAAATCAATTTGGAGCATTAATACTAATTACTTTCTGAAATTTTGTTTATTTGTATTTGTAAAAGTTCATGTACTTAAGGCCCAGTTAATATATGTAGAACCATCATAGTTTACATTTAAGGGATGCCTATAGATTATTGCTATTCTATTTATTTTATGTAAAAGATAGCTAGATTTTACTTTGGAACTTCCTGGCTGCTCCCCAGTGGTCCTTGGCCTAATGAGATCTATATTTTACCACTAAAAGAGTTTTATTCATATGTTGTAGTGAGAATAATTTAAATACTTGGCATGATGAATGCCTGAAAGACATTTCATTTTGTGAATCTATTCTTTTCTTTCTATTATGGGGACATTGTAAAGCACACATTTGTATTAATGGTATTTCTTAAAATGAAACAATATATGTAATTTTTAAACCAATCTACAAACTATTGTAGTGATCTGTAAATTCTGTTGTAGGCACTGTAAATCTTGTTGGAGTCTTTTAATTAACAGATTTATTTATGATGCATTTATACATTTTTAAAATTTTTAAGAGATGTTGTGCTTAATTCAATGAGTGTCTTTATTGGAATGATAATTTTGAAGGTGCCTAACTTTATATTTGTATAAAGCTCTACTATTCACAAAGCAAAAAAAGAGTCATAGTCTCATATTATTATTTTATTGATGAGACAAAAGATAGAAGTGTTTATGAAGTAGAGGTGTTTACGTCAGATAGGTATGGCATCTTCTAATTTCAAAACTATATTGCATCTCCCCAGTTCACAATCTCAAGAGTGCAGGGTGGACTTTCAGGGGCAAGATGGTGTCAGTTTAGGTGGGCACTCACCATCTCTCTCACAGAGGATGGCTGATTGGGGACAGGATCCTGCCCAAGTGGGCTGACCTGGGAGCCCACGGAGTAAGAGCCTTTGGGACATAGATCTGGAGGGAGCTGGACAGGGAGGTGGATTGCTCAAGATAAAAACCATGAGTTTTCCCTGAGCTGAAAATCACGAATGTGGACAGCTAAGCCCCACCCTCAGGGCAAAGGGCTAGGGTGAGCCCCCGACTCCCACCGCCAGCAACCCGGTGAAAGGTAGCATTCTCCGAGAGTAGGAGGGTTCTGGCAGAGGGTGGAGAGGGGGTTCCTTTCTGTAGGTTTCATTGCCTGGACCCCCTTGGGGCTTTGGGGAGCACACCAGCCAGCTTGAAGTGGCACCAGGCTGAGGGAAGAAGCGAATCTGCTGAGGAAGCCTGATTTACCTAGCCGCCCTGGGATACGGAGGCTTGGCTTTGGAGAGGGTGGACTCAGCCAATTTTATAGTTCTGCACTGAGAACTATCAGAGTTTCAGCTCCCCTGGGGATGTCAGGCAGTAGTAAGTGTTTGATAAGTTTCCATAAGCCTGTTTGGGGTCCCCTGGGAGGAAGGGGTCATCTAGAAGAGGATTATAAATCATTTTGGTGTGGTGAACTTGATTGTCTGGACCCCCTTAGAGGTTTGGGGAGCACACCAGCCCGCTTGAAGTCGCACAAGGCTGAGGGGAGAGGCAAATCTGCTGAGGAAGCCTGATTTACCTAATCGCCCTGGGATACAGAAGCTTGGCTTGAGAGTGGGCGGAGTCAGCCAATTTAATAGCTCTGCACTGAGCACTATCAGAATTTCAACTCCCCTAAGGGAGTCAGGCACTGGGTAGTGCTTAATAAGTTTCCACAAGCCTATTTAGGGTGCCCTAGGAGGAGGGGGGCCTTCAGTGAGGTGAACTCAGTCATTAGGGTCCCATTTGAATTTCAAAAGGGAATTCAACCTGACTGGGAGAGGGGTGGGGGGGATCTGCTCATACAGACTGCTGAAACCTGCTACCACAAGAGAGTAAAACCATCGCAGGGTAAAGTGACTAAATAGCTTTCTGAAGAGCTAACTGACCTAATTAATAAGTTAGCTCAGTGGAGGAATTTCTGTCTTGATTATATGAGGTCCCTAGTTCAATTCCTGGCTCCTCTAAGAGTAGTGATTCACTGGGATATCTAAAATCCAGTTGATAATGTAGGACAGGGAAAACATAGACATTATTGTTGTACTAACTTTTTTTGAGTCCCTTATTTCTCAAAAAAAAAAAAAAGGTTACTTAAAAAAAATAATTTAACTTAGTTTACTCGCTAAAGCCTGCTTCAAAACCTTCAGAGAGAAGTCTGCAGGGTAATTAATTGATGAACACAGGCAGACTGAGAGGCTCCACAAGGGCTCAAGAAGGAAAACTGTTCTTCCTTAGCTTTGTTTGACTGCTTGCATGTGTGTTTGTTTGGTTTTTGTTTGTTTCTTTCTTGATTTTCTTTCTTCTCCCCCCCCACCTTTTTTTCTTAAATTAGGTGCTGCTAGCTTGTTTCATCTTTGCTGTGCTTCTTCTTCCTTAATTTCCCATTTTCTGTGCACATTGATTTTGTCTAGAAATGCTATCTCTTTTACATCTTTCACCTTTCTATCTTCTGCTTTCTGTTTTGGTTCTTACATTTCACCTTTTTTCATTAGTCCTCAACTTCACTGGTTTCAATTTCCATCTTGTCTATTCTGTTTTTTCTTTATTAAATTTTTCCCTTCAGCACTTTCTTTACTTACTCTCTCTCCTCATCATTCTGGTCTTTAAAATCATTCTATATATTTTTCCCTATTTGGTTTCCCATTCCATTGTAGATACTCCACTTTTTTCCCCTTTTACACTATACTGCCTACATTAGTTAAATATTGATTTTACTAAGGCTTATACGGCCCCTCTTCTAACTTTTATTATTATTGCTATTATCCTTTTTCCTTTCTTACCTATTTTGATTCCTCTGGCCCTAATCTTTTTCTTTCAAGGGAACATAGAAGACAGGAAGGAAATACAACAAGAAGAATGAAGTATCAAAGAGAAAACTTAACACACACACAGAACCACCAGCTAAATAAAACTCTAGAGCAGAGAAAGAAACTAATGAACTGAATAAACCCATCAAGATAAAATGATGAACAGGGGGCAACAAAAAATTACAAACCATACTGAGAAACAGGAAGACAAAGACCAGTCCAATTAACAAACTAAAAACCAGGAAGAGATGAAAAACATTGAACAACTAATCAAAGCTGTCCAAATAAATATAATGGACCAGCTTAATGAAGTGAAGGAAGAGATTAAGGAGATTAAGAAGACACTGGGAGAACATACTGAAGAAATAGTAGACACACCTAAAAAAGTAACAGATATGATAGTGATGAATGGCACAATCCAAGATATCAAAAAGACGATGGAATCACATAACAGCAGATTTGAACAGACAGAAGAAAGAATTGGTGATGTGGAAGACAGTACATCTGAAATCAAACAGATAGTAGAACATAGATAAAAAGATAGAAAAAATCCAGCAGGGCCTCAATGATTTAACCGACAACACAAAATGCACAAACATATGCATTATAAGCATCCCAGAAGGAGAAGAAAAGGGAAAGGGACCAGAAGGAGTGCTGAATGAAATAATGGCTGAAAACTTCCCAACCCTATTGGGGGAGATGGATGTACATGTACAGGAAGCAAAGAACACCCCAACCAGTATAAACTCCAACAGGCCTACTCCAAGACATATACTTGTTAAAATGTCCAATGCTCAAGACAAAGAGAAAATACTCAAGGCAGCAAGAGAAAAGAGAACCATCACATACAAGGGAATCACAATAAGATTAAGTGATGATTTCTCAACTGAAACCATTGAGGCAAGAAGACAATGGTATGACATAGTCAAGGTACTAAAAGAAAAAACTTCCAGCCATGAATTCTCTATACAGCAAAGCTGGCATTCAAAAATGATGGAGAGTTCAAAATATTCACAGATAAACAGAAATTAAGAGAGTATACCAATGAGAAACCTGCACTTCAAAAAATACTAAAGGAACTTCTACAGGTTTAAAGGAAAAAACAGGAGAGAAACAGTTGGAGGAGAGTGTAAGAACAACTGAAAAGGCAAAAAGAGAAATGAAAACAACATATGACATACATAAACCCAAAGAAAATATGGCTGATGTAAGAAATCCCTTGAGAGTAATAACACTGAATGTTAATGGATTAAACTTGCCAGTCAAGAGACACAGATTGGCAGAATGGATACGGAAATATGATCCATCTAAATGTCGTCTACAAGGAACCCATTTAGATCCAGGTATTCAAGGGGGCTGAAAGTGAATGGCTGGAAAACAATTTTAAAAGCAAACAATAACCAAAAAAGGTGGAGTAGCTATCCTAATATTGACAAAATAGACTTTAAATGCAAAACTATTGTAAGAGACAAAGATGGACACTATATATTAGTAAAAGGGGTAATCTATGAAGAAAAAGGACAATTGTAAACATTTATGCACCTAATCAGGGTGCCTCAAAATACATGAGACAAACACTGGAAAAACTAAGTGGAGACATAATGCCTCTACAATTATAGTGGGGGGCTTTAATATATCACTATCACCATTATACAGAATATCTAGACAAATAATCAATAAAGACACAAAGACTCTCAATAATACATTAGAGGTCCTGGACCTAACAGACATATATAGAATGCTACACCCAAATACAGTGGGATATACATAGTTCTTAGGTGCACATGGATCATACTCCAAGATAGAACAGATGCTAGGCCACAGAACAACTCTCAATGAATTCAGAAAGATTGAGATTATACAAAGTAATTTCTCTGACCACAATGGAATGAAATTGGAAATCACTAAAGGCCAGAGAACCAGATTAGGCACAAAGATATGAAAGTTAAACAACACACTCTTAGACAAACAGTGGGACAAAGAGGAAATCTCAAAAGAAATCAGTAACTACCTTGAAAGGAAAGAAAATGACAACACAACATATCAAAACCTATGGGATGGAGCCAAAGCTGTACAAAGAGGGAAATTAATAGCCATAAATACATATATTTTAAAAGAAGAAAGAGCTAAAATTGAAGATCTAACTGCACAAATGGAGGAATTGGAAAAACAATAACAAACTAACCCCAAAGCAAGTAGAAAGAAGGAAATAACAAAGATTAGGGCAGAATTAAATGAAATAGAAAATAAGAAAGCACTAGAAACAATAAACAAAACCTAAAGATGGTTCTTTGAGAAGATCAATAAAATTGACACCCTTAGCCACAATAACAAAGAAAGAGAGAGCAGATGCAATTACACAAAATAAGGAATGAGGAAGGGGATATCACTACTGACCTCACAGAAATAAAGAGTATCATAAGAGGATACTTTGAAAAATTTTATGCCAACAAGAATAATAATTTAGAGGAAATGGACAAATTCCTAGAAACTCACAAAAAGCCTACATTGATGAAAGAAGAAATTGAGGAACTCAACAGTCTAATTACAAGTAAAGAGATAGATTCGGTCATCAAAAACCTCCCAACTAAGAAGAACCCAGGACCAGACAGCTTCTCAGCTGAATTTTACCAAACATTCCAGAAAGAGCTAACACCAATCCTGCTTAAGCTCTTTCAAAAAATAGAAGTAGAAGGAACTTTGCCTAACTCATTCTATGATGCCAACATTACCCTAATACCAAAGCCAAACAAAGATACCACAAGAAAGGAAAATTGCAGACCAATCTCTCTAATGAACCTAGATGCTAAAATCCTCAACAAAAATACTTTCTAATCGCATTCAACAAAATATCAAAAGAATTATGCACCATGACCAAGTAGGTATCATCCCGGGTATGCAAGGATGGTTCAACATAAGAAAATCAATCAATGGAATACACCGCATAAACAGATTGAAAGAAAAAAATCATATGATTATCTCTATAGAAGCAGAAAAAGCATTCGATGAAATACAGCACCCTTTCCTAATAAAAACACTGCAAAAGATAGGAATAGAAAGAAACTTTCTGAACATAATAAAGGGTATATATGAAAAACCCAAAGCTAACATCATCTTCAATGGTGAAATCCTAAAAGCCTTCTGTCTGACATCAGTAACAAGACAAGGATGCCCACTATCACCACTCCTATTTACCATTGTCTTAGAAGTACTTGCTTGAGCACTGAGGCAAGAAAAACATATAAAAGGCATCCAGTTTGGAAAAGAAGAAGTAAAAATTTCATTATTTGCAGACAACATGACCCTATACGTAGAAAGCCCTGAGAAATCTACAAGAAAGCTTCTAGAACTTATAGAGGAGTTCAGTAATGCCAAAGTCTATAAGATCAATGCTCAAAAATCAGTAGCATTTCTGTATATCAATAATGATCGATCTGAGAAGGAAACCAAGAAGAAAATACCATTAAAAGAATCAAATATCTAGGAATAAATTTAACTAAAGATGTAAAGGACTTATATACAGAAAACTACACAAAACTGTTAAAGGAAATCCAAGACTTAAATAAGTGGAAGAATATTCCCGGTTCATGGATAGGAAGACTAAACATTATCAAGATGTCTATCCTACCCAAACTAATCTAAAGATTTAATGCAATCCCAATAAAAATCAGCACTGTATTTTTTAAGGAATTGGAAAAGCTAACTACAAAATATATTTGGAAAGGTAAGAGGCCCCGATTTGCCAAAGACATATAGAAAAAGAAAAATGAATTTGGAAGTATCACACTACCTGACTTTAAAACATACTACAAAGATACAGTGTTCAAAACTGCATGGTATTGGCACAAGGATAGACATACTGACCAATGGAACCAAATTGAGAGTTCTGATATAGATCCTCGCATATACAGTTATCTGATATTTGACAAGACCACGAAGCCCACTCAGTTGGGAGAGAATGGCCTCTTTAACAAGTGGTGCGTGGAGAACTGGATAGCCATATCCAAAAGAATGAGAGAGGAACACCGTCTCACACCTTACAAAAAAATCAACTCAAGATGGATCAAAGTTCTAAATTTAAGAGCCAAACCATAAAGACCTTGGAAGATAATGTAGGGAAGCATCTACAGGACCTTGTAATAGGAAATGGTTTCTGAACTTCACACCTAAAGCCTGAGCAGCAAAAGAAAAAACAGATAAATGGGATCTCCTCAAAATTAAAAACTTTTGCCCCTCAAAGGATGTTATCAAGAAAATAAAAAGGCAGCCTAACCAATGGGAGAAAATATTTGGCAACCATATATCTGATAGGAACCTAATATCCTGCATATATAAAGAAATCCTACAGCTCGAAAATAAAAAGACAAACAACCTATTTAAAAAATGGGCAAGTAACCTGAAAAGATACTTCTCCAAGGAAGAAATATAAATGGCTAAAAAGCACATGAAAAAATGCTCAACAACGCTAGCTATTAGGGAAATGCAAATGAAAACTACGATGAGATACCGTCTTACACCCATTAGAATGGCGGCCATTAAAAAAATAGCAGACTATAAGTGTTGGAGAGGATGTGGAGGAATGGGAACCCTCATCCACTGCAGGTGGGATTGTGGAATGGTCCAGCCACTGTGAAGGACAGTGTGGCGGTTCCTCAAAAACCTAACTATAGATCTTCTGTATGATCCAGTGATTCCACTCCTGGGTATATACCCAGAAAAACTGAAAGCAAAGACATGAACAGATATATGCACACCAATGTTCATAGCAGCATTGTTCACTATTGCCAAAAGTTGGAATCAACCCAGATCCTTATCAACAGATGAATGGATAAACAAAATGTGGTACATACATACAATGGAATATTACTCAAAAGCTGTAAGAAGGCGTAAAGTGCTAACACATGGGATAACTTGGATGAATCTTGAAGACCTTATGTTAAGTGAAGCAAGCCAGGCATTGAAGGATGAACAGTACATGACCTCATTGATATGAATTAAGAAAATTGAGCAGTCTCAGAGAGCTATTGTCTGAAAGATAGGTTTACAAGAAAGAGAAAGTTGTGAGCCATCACCCATACAGATGTAACCTATGGTAAAGTGCTAAGAGTGTAGTTGTGTATTGAAGGGATAGGACATGTGGGTAGTGATATTATTGGGTTTGGTGTTACAGGGTTGACAGGTGGGTGGATTGGGAAGGGTGGGTTAGAATACCCAGGATACTAGGGGGAGAGATGGAAGAGGGATCAGGTGAACACTTGGGATTTGCGGGTATGAGGTTGAAAGTACAGAGGTGGGAATGCTCTATGGCAATATGAAAAGGGAGTGTTACTGGTTTAGGGTGTTGATTGGGGAGGCATTCGGTCTAGGGCACACCTGGAACAGGTTTCTAGGGAGTGTGTGAGTGTTCATCCTGTCATAATGTGTTGTATCAGTGGGTGGAGACCCACATAATGAGTGGGAAGGAGCTGGGCTCCCATCTTTGGGAGGACCGATTCATTCAGAAATAGACAGGCAGGGGTCTCTCAAGAGCAAAGGTGGTTCCTAATAGGGGAGGA
Organism: Tolypeutes matacus; assembly: GCA_026826555.1. Lineage (NCBI taxonomy): Eukaryota > Metazoa > Chordata > Mammalia > Cingulata > Chlamyphoridae > Tolypeutes > Tolypeutes matacus. Next base: position 46,313 of record JAKSZT010008638.1, on the reverse strand, counting down.
CAAACCAGTGTTTCAAGATCTCTTGTTGCATGTAACTATGTGTCTTGTCATCCAATGAGTCAAGCCAGGGGATCTTCGTGGAGCCCAGGGTGATGGGGAGGAAGGAACAGAAGAGATTAAACGGGGGATATTTAGTGGTCAGTGTTTTTCATTACCTTACAGTGATGAATACAGGACATGGTAAATATCATCAAAAATTATAAAAATGTACGGTCTAAACCATACGGTAAAACATTGACAATGTTTAGTAGCTATGTTTCACTATCTGTACATCAGTTATAACAATGCTACCATCCACATACAAAAAGGTTTTAATATAGGGTGAGGAAAGGGGGAGGAGGTTGGGTATATGAGAGTCTCTTGTATTCTGTGTGTGACTTTGCTGTGGCCTAAAACTTCTTTGAAAACTAAATGAAAAATAGTGAGACACTGGGGAGTGAGAGCAGGAAGGTGCCATGGTATAGACTGGACACCAGATATTGAAGTGATAAAAGGCAAAATGTCAAAATTTTAATTTTTTTTCCATTTTTGAATATCCCAATCTTTTAATTTTAGTTTTAGTTTTTTAAAGTTTTCATGTATTTTATCTCTTACAATTAAACTTATCACTATTATTTCATTTTCCTATTAATTGCATTTGGCTATTGTTTTGACTTCATCTTTAAAGAAGCTTTGGATCACAGAAGGGTTACAACTGGGGTGGGAGAGGATCATTGGTGGGGGGTGTCAGGGATGGGGGTTGCATGGGAGGAAGTTCACCTGAACATACATACAAAGTCTATAAAATTATTCAAATGTTCACAGGGCATGGTCACAATGGGTACAGAATCACTCAATAAATGAGAGAAAACTGAATTCCCATCCTGGAGAGCTCTGCCACATTCTCCAAGGGAGCAGCAACAGTCCCCCAAATGCAGAGACAGTGTCTGGCAAAGGAGGATGAGCCACTGTTGGGCCCTTTTTATTGATGACTAGCCTTACAAGTCTTTGCTCTTGAAATTGAAACTTCGCCTATTGTTATGAGGTGCCTAAGTGTTGCCTCCTGAGAGCCTTTTTGTTACTCAAATGTGGCCTCTCTCTAAGTCAAACTCAGCATATGTATGCATTTCCTTCCTCCCAGTGTGGGACATGACTTCTGGGGATCAGCCTTCCTGGCACTGGGGATTACTACCAAGTGTCAACTGGCAATGCAACTGAAAAAAGGGGGAAAAGGTAAAGACAAATGAGTTCATATGGCTAAGGGACTTCAAAGTGAGTCAGGAGGTCATCCTAGAGGTAATGCTTATGGACATCTCAGTAGGACCTCATAGGCTTCCAAAGTAGATATCGCCCCAAATAAAGGGGTTCCTGAGGGCTCTGGAGACACCCAGGTCCTATGTCAGGGCAGACAGCTCCAGAGTTTAGTGCCTTACCAGTGGGCCCTACTTTGGAATCTGTGCTCCTAAGAGTGACAGTGTTGGGTTCAAATACATCTTCCCTAAACATGGTTCATCCGTCCCTTCTATTCAAACCTATACGTGGTGCTGGAGTTTGTAGGTTTATATCCAGAGACTGGAGTCTTTGGGCTGTCCATGTGTCAGCTGGGCCCAGAATCTCAGTGGAGCCGCAACGCCTACTCTACAGCTCAATGGACTCACCCAGGACACCTGGTGGGGAGATGATGATTGACAACAGCCATCCCAGGGAACACAGAGAGTCTGCAGCTGCAGGCAGGATAATCCCATCCATCCTATCCATGGGATATAAGCTTCCTCTCAATTGGAGGTAGAGTAGACATCACCATCCCAGACTCCTCAGGATTGGGGGAAGAGCTATGGAGTAGAGTGGACTTACTGGTATTCTGTTGTAGACATATTGTGATTCAAGCAATGGAAGGAATTACAACATTAATGTGGAGCCAGTGGCTACTGGACACTCTGGAGGCAGGGAGAGGGAAAAGCAGTTGTAATACAGGGGCTTTTTTGGGACTTGGGAATTATCCTGAGTGACATTGCAATGACAGATATAGGCCATTTTATATCATCATATAACATGCAGAACTGTGTGGGAGAGAGTGTGGTCTACAATATGAACTATAGTCCACACTTAATGGCAAAGCCCCAGGATGTGTATATCCATTCCAGGTGATGTGCCACACTAATGAAGGACATTTATGTGGGAGGTTGTGGGAGGTGTGGGAGGTGGGGCATATGGGAATCCCTATAATTTTTAACATTTATGTCATCTAAGTATCTTTTAAAAAATAAAAAAAAAGAGTGCAGGGTGTAGCAGGTGTGGTTGGGAGAGAGCCACAAGCTATTATCAGATGAGACCACCCACATGGAGTGGCTGACTGATTGAGGGATGGCCTTTCTCTTTTTTTTATTCCCTTCATTTATTAAATTTTTTAAGCCTTTCTCTAACAGAGACCTAGGAAGTCCTCAGGATCCTTAAATAACAGCCAGGCTTAAATGTAGGATCCAGTATTGGAGCAGGCTCCTTCAAAAGGAGAAAGTGTCAAGGTGCCTGAGCATGTCAGTTGAAATGAGCAGTTATCTGCATTTGAAGATGCTATGATATCACTCATATTGTGTTGGCTGTAAAACAGGAACTTTTGGCAGATTTCCAGTGAAAGGGTGGCCTAACAGTGAGTGTTTGAAATAAAACAGCTGTGAAAGATCTCATCTATGTACCAAGGTCATGGAGATCACCAAATGGCCTGGAGGGTCATGTTGAATTGATACTTGCCTGCCCCAGCCTCAGGTTTTCCTGCCCACTGCAACCCTGACCAAAGGTGATGGTCATGAAATGTGTCCAACAATTTGAGAGCATTTTATGTGGATGTAAATACCTGTGGGAAATTGTTCTTTTCTTAAGTGGTACTGGTAGGGACTAAGTAGGGTTTATATATTATATAATATATACAAATGACAACATATTTCCAATTTCCAGAAAACTCCTTTGTGTCATGGAATGTTCTTGACACTAAGGGGCTGTGGTGGTTTGGAATTCTACATACCCCAGAAAATCATGTTCATAAAGCTAATCCATTCCTATGGGTGTAAACCTATTGTAAGTAGGTTACTTCAATTAAAGGTATAGCCCAAGGTCGGTCTTAATCCTCTTATTGGAGAACTTTATAATAAAATATAATTCAAAGAGAAATCTACAGACACATGAAGCAGAAAGCAACCAAACCAGGAAGAGAATGGAGAGACCAGCAAATATGACGATGTGCCTCACCATGTGGCACAGGAGTCCAGGTCCACTGGCAGCCAGTCTTTGGGAAGAAAGCACCATCTTGACGATGCCTGATTTGGGCATTTTTCTCAACCTCAAAACTGTAAGCTTGTAAGCAAATAACTTTCCATTGTTAAAAGCCAACCTATTTTATGGTATCTGCTTTGAGCAGCTTAGCAAAATAAAACAGTGGCCATATTTGAACATATGTGAGGCATACCTAGAATTGCTTCTACCAGTGGGGAGGCCCTAGGAAATGGGAATTGGGGCTCCATCTATTTTGAAGGCAGGGCTAACAGGAAACTTCTGAGCTTAACATGATAGTTATAACACTAAATCCCCCAGGCTGGTGAGGACTAGGATCATCTGGCTTACACATGGAGAAGTTTGGAACACAGATTTTCTTAATTTATTTTCCAGTAATGAGAAAAGTAAACTTGCCCATTAGAGAATTAATTCTCCTTACTCCCAAGACAGGTCTTGTCCTGCACCTACAGGTGACGTGAAAATTAGGCCAGGAGGGAGATGATGTGATTATATATTTGCATTAGAAGTACGACCTTGAGTCCTCTACACTGACTCTTGAAAGATCCAACTGGGTGAGTGTGTGCTTTGATAGTCAGTTGTGTAGAATGTGAGTGCTGAAGGCTCTAGGTGGGTAGTAGGTAAGACAAGAATTTCTCTACATAGTAGGAACAGAAGTTTCCTCTTATTGTTTCTAGTCTTGAACTTAGTGAATCTCATCTAAAATTCAGATTATAGGATCAATCAGTGAATGACTGTTTGGAGAAACCATAGATTTATAAATTTGTGAGCAATTTTATAATTTTGAATTATTTTTTAAAATTTGAATTGTACTTAATTTTCTAAATTTAACATGCTTTTATAAATATAACTTATTTTTATTTAATCCAATTGTGGAAATTTTAAATTCTCTGGCTTTCAACTTCTTCAGAATCCTTTAGTTATTTTTAGTACTTCTTAGTGCTATTTTTAAGTTTTGAACACTTTATAACATATAAAATATGTTAGAATTTTCTGAGAAACAGAACGATGGTGACTGTTTTGATACTTTTGATAAAATCAGTTGTTATTTTTTCACTAGGTAAATAATGAGAGTTACCAAACCACTGCTATATTGGCATTAGTTTCTATCTATCTTTGACAACCAGAAGTATCATTTTCTTCCAGTTATGAAAACTTCATGGAGCTAATTACTAACTCATGATCATGGTAGATATGAATTTTCTGCTTAATCTAAAAATATTTTGAAATTCAGTTTAAAAAATTTAATAAATTAACATTTTTAAAGCGCATTTAAACTTTTGTAAATGAACCAGGAATTATAACAATATTCTTTATGTTTGTTTGGTGAAATTTTTCTTCAATTTATTAGATAACAACAATTTACAATAGTTTGGAACAAATAATATCCCTTCATTACCCAAAAATCCTCTAAACATTGTTTACCTGCTCTTTTCTCAAAATCCCAAATACAGAGATATTGGCCTATAATTTTCTTTTTGTAATCTTATCTTTACCTGGTTTTGGTAGTAGGGTGCTTTTGGCTTCATAGATTGAGTTTGGTAGTGTTCTTTACTGTACAATTTTTTGGGATGAGTTTGAGCAAGATTGGTATTAGATCATCTTTGAATAACTGGTAGAATTCACCTCTACTTGAAGCCAACTGGTTCCTGGCTTTTCATCTTTGGGAGTTTTTGCTTTATTTTGTTTTATTTAAATATATTTTTTATTTTTTCTGAAAGATACTTAGATTACATAAAATGTTACATAAAAAAATATAAGGGATTCCCACATGCCCCACTCCCTACACCTCCCACTTTTCTCCACATTAACGTCTTTCATAGGTGTGGCACATTCATTGCAATTGATGAACACATCTTGGAGCATTGTCATCAAGGATGGATTATAGTTTACTTTGTAGCCCACACTCTCTCCCACTCAATTCTGTAGGTTATTGCAGGATATATAATGGCCTATATCTGTCGTTGCAATGTCATTCAGGACAATTCTAAGTCCTGAAAGTGTCCCCATATTACACCCCTTTTTCACTCTCCCTGCCTTCAGCACCTTCAGTGGCCACTGTCTCCACATCAATGATATAATTTCTTCCCTTTCTAGAATCACAATAAGTCTATAGCAGAGTACCAGTAAGTCCACTCTATCCATATTTTATTCCCCAATCCTGAGGATTCTGGGATGGTGATGCCCACTCCATCTCTAATTGAGAGGGGTCTTTGATCCCATACAGCTGATGGACAGGGCTCTCTTGCTTGCAGTTGTAGACTCTCTCGATTCCTTGGTATGGTGGTTGTCCATCCTCACCTTCTTTGGGAGGTTTTTGTTTTAATTTTTTTTTATTTTTAAAAAAACTTTAGATTACATAAATGCTACATAAAAAATATAAGGGATTCCCACATGCCCCACTCCCTCCCTCTTCCACACTTTCCCAAATCAACAACATCCCTCAATAGTGTGGTACATTTGTTAAAATAGATGAACACATATTGAAGCATTGCTACTATGGTTTATAGTTTACATTATACTTTACACTCCTATCTGCACAATTTTGTAGGTTATGACAAAATAAACAATGGCCTGTATCCGTCACTGCAATGTCATGCAGGACAACTCAGATGTCCCAAAAATGTCCCCATAGTTCAGCTATTCTTCCCTCTCAAATCTCTTAGAACCTCTGGTGGCCATTGCCTTTATATCAATGATAAGAGTTCTTCCATTGCTAGAATAATAATAAGTCTATAGTAGAATAATAATAAGTCTACATTAGTTCATTGTTCACTCCCCAGTCTTGAGGATTTGGGGATGGTGATGGCCACTCTGCTTCTAATTGAGAGGGAGCTTAGATGCCATGAGGCAGATGGATGGAACTACTGTGCTTGCAGTTGCAGACACTCTCTGTTCCTTGAGACGGGTGTTGTCTATCATCATCTCTTGTTAGTTGTCCTGGGTGAGTCCAGTGAACTGGAGAGTAGGTGTTGCAACTCTGCTGAGGTTCAGGGCTCAATTGGAACAATGAATGAACAAAGATTTAAGCCTCTGGGACATATAATTATCAAGTATAGTGCTAAATATAGGTTCAAGTAAAAGGAACAGATGATGCTGTGGCAGTTTGATATTATTTATGAATTCCAAAAAGAGATACTGATTATGTTTGTAAACTGGTCTGATCCTCTGTGTGTGATACCCTTTGATTTTATTAGATTCAGCTGAGATGTCTTTGATTAATTTATGTAATGATTAGGGCTTTGATTCGACCACATCATTATAGTGACTCAGAGTTGAGTCCTCGCCACTTTGGTGGGCTATATAAATGGATGCTCAATCAAGAACCCAGAGGTAGATACACAGAGAAGATACACAGAGGAAGACAGACAGCTCCATAGACACAGCAGAGACCCCAGGAAGAGAAAAGAGCCATTTGCCTGATAGTTTACAGCTGACCTTGTGAAGAGAACAGAGCAGCTGAGCCCAGAAAGAAACGAGCCCTGGGAGGAGAGACAAGCACTATGCTAGCCTACAGCTGAGATTGGAAGACGCTGGACCCACGAGCCTTAAGAGGGAAGAAAAAGGCTGAAGCCTCACAGACATCGCCCACCATCTTGCTTCAATATGTGGCAACAGAGTTTGGTAAGGAAGTAACCTTGAGTTGGACTCTTTAGGGCTTTGTAACTGTAAGTATTTACCCCAAATAAATACCATTTTTAAAAGCCAAAAGATTTCTGATACTTTCTATCAGCACCCCTTTTGGCTAATACAGATGCCAACATCACCCTAATACCAAAGCCATATAAAGATGCCACAATAAAGGAAAACTACAGACCAATCTCTCTAATAAACCTAGATTCTAAAATCCTCAACAAAATGCTTGCTAAATTTATTCAATAACACATCAAACAAATTATACACCATTACCAGGTGGGTTTCATCCCTGGTATGCAAGGATGGTTCAACATAAGAAAATCAATCACTGGCACCAAGGGATTATTACCAAGTGCCAACAAGCAATGCACCTGGAAAAAGAACTTGACAATAAGGGGGAAATGGTAAATACAAATGAGCTCTTATGGCTAAGAAATTTCAAAGTGAGTCAGGAGGTCATTCCAGAGGTTACACTTATGCACATCTCAGCAGAATCTCACGACTGCCACAGTAACTATTGCCTCAGATAGTGGGCTCCTGAGGGCTCTAGAGACATCCAGACACTATAGGCAGGGCAGACAGCTCAGGAGTTTGGTGCCTTGCCAGTGGGTCTTACCTTGTAATTTATGTTCCCCAATGTGACAGAGTTGGACTCATTTGTGGTTTCCATACACATGGCTCTTCTGCCCCTTCTATCTGAACCTATAGTTAGTACTATACTTGATAGGTACAGGGACAAGAGACTTAAATCTTTGGTCCATCCATGTGCCAGTTGGGCCCTGAATCTCAGCAGAGTTGCAACACTTACTCTCCAGTTCATTGGACTCACTCAGGACAACTAAGGAGATGATAATGGACAACGCCCATCCCAAGGAACAGAGAGAGTCTGCAACTGCAAGCAAGATAGTTCCATCCATCTGCCCCATGGGATTTAAGACCCCTCTCAATTAGAGGCAGAATGTGTATCTCCATCCCCAAATCCTCAATATTGTGGTATAAACAATGGACTATAGACTTATTATTATTCTAGCAATGGGAGAACTTTTATCATTGATGTGGAGGCAGTGGCCACTGGATGTTCTGAGGGGAGAGAGAGGGAAAAACAGGTGTAATTTGAAGGCATTTTTGGGACTTGGGAATTGTCTTGAAGGACATTGCAATGACTTATACAAGCCATTATATGTCTTGTAATAAGTTTAAAAAAATGAGCAGGAGAGAGTGTAAACTACAATGTAAACTATAATCCACTCTTAGTGGCAATACTCCAAAATGTGTTCATCAATTGTAACAAATGTACCACACTAATGAACGATGTTGTTAATGTGGCAAATTGTGGGAGAGCTAGGGAGTGGGGCGTATGGGAATCCCCTATATTTTTATGTCACATTTACATAATCTAAGTACCTTTTTTAAAAAATTAAAAAGTATATATTTTAAAAAGTGTATTGTTTAATTGCCATATATTTATGAAATTTCCCTTTTTCTGTCCATTATTGATTTCTAGCTTCGTTCTGTTATGATCAGAGAAAATGTTTTGTATAATTTCAATCTTTTTAAATTTATTGAGACTTGTCTTGTGACCCAACATATGATCTATCTTGGAGAAGGTTCCCTGAGCACTTGAAAAGAATGTATATCCTGCTGTTTTGGGGTACAATGCTCTATAGATTTCTGTTAGGTCCAGTTCATTTATCATATTATTCAAGTTCTCTGTTTATTTATCCTCTATCCAGATGTTCTATCCAATACTGACAGCAATGTACTGAAGTCTCCAAATATTATTGTAGAGACATCTATTTCTCCCTTCAGCTTTGTCAATGTGTGTCTCATGTATCTTGGGGCACTCAGGTTAGGTGCCTAAATATTTATTTATTTATTCTTGGGGAATTTCCCCTTTTATTAATATATAATGACTTTCTTCATCCCTTATAACAGGTTTGCATTTAAAAATCTATTTTGTCCAATATTAGTATCACTACTCCAGCTCTTTTTTGGTTACTTTTTGCATGGAATATCTTTTTCCAACCTTTGACTTTTAACCTGGTTATGTCCTTATGTCTGAGGTGAGTCGCTTGTAGACAGCATATAGATGTCTCATGTATTTTTTATCAATTCTATCACCCTATGTCTTTTGACTGGGGAGTTCAAACAATTAACATTTAATGTTATTACTAAAAAGGCATTATTTACTTCATTCATTTTGTCCTTTGGCTTTCTGTTGTCATATCATACTAACGTCTACCTATTTACCCTTTAATATACCCTTCGTAATAATTTTTATTTCTACACTCTTCTCCAAGTCTCTTACCCTTGTTCCTACTTTTCAGGTTGCAGTACTCCCTTTAGTATCTCCTATAATTCTGGTCTTTTGATAACATATTCTATCAGTTTTTGTTTGTCTGTGAAGCCTTTAAACTGACCCTCATTTTTGAAGGACAGTTTTGCTGGATAGAGAACTCTTGGCTGGCATTTTTTTTCCTTCAGGACTTTAAATACATCATACCACTTTCTTCTCACTCCTCCATGGTTTCTGATGAAAGTTTGGCACTTAATCTTATTGAGATTCCCTTGTATGTGATGCTTTGCTTTTCTCTTGCTCCTTTCAGAAACTTCTCTTTATCTCTGATGTTTCTCAATCTGAATAGTAGGTGTCTTGAGGTAGGATTATTCGGATTTATTCTGTTTGGGGTGCATTTTCCTTCTTGAATATTGATATTTACATCTTTCATGAGGAGTGAGAAGTTTTCAGTCATTATTCCCTCAATATTCTTTCTGCCCCTTTTCCATTCTCTTTTCAATCTGGGACACCAATAATGTGTATGGTTTTGCATTTTGCATTGTGATTCAATTCCCTGAGACCCTGTTCCATTTTTTCCATTCTCTTCTCTTTCTGTTCTCCTGTCTTTTCCAGTTCAGATGTACTGTCCTCTAGATCACTAATTCTGTCTTTGAGCAATTAAAATTTGTGCTTATGTGCCTCTAATGTAGTTTTAATCTCATTCATCATGTCTTTCATTCCCATAAGGTCAGTTACTTTTCTTTGCAAGCTTTCAAATTGTTCTTTATGCTCACCCAGTGTCTTCTTAATATCCTTCATCTCTGTAGTCATATTTTCTTTCAATTCTTTAAATTGATTTAGAAGAGTTGTGTGATTATCTTTGATTAATTGTCTTCCATATTGTATCTCTTCAGGATATTTGTTCCTTTGGTGGGCCATCTTTACCTATTTCCTAGTATGGCTTGTAATTTTATGTTGATGTCTAGGCATCTGAATATGTTGGCGAATTTACTCTGATGGCCAATTTCTCTCTCTTGCCTATTTTTTTCAAAGCTCTTCTTGGTTCAACTTATTCTAAGTGTTTAAAATTGTCGATATTAAGTTATCAAAATTGAGTCAGGAACTCACTAATGGGGTACAGATTTTCTCCCAGCTGTTACGGTATAGCTAGAACCAAAAGCAGTTTTTGTCCATGCAGTTTTCAGGCTGGCCAGCAGATGGCGCTCTTCGATGCAACTTTCCATGGAGATGTTTCAGTTTCTGTTTTCCTGTGTTTTGGTCTGGCTAGAGCCAAGATTCAAAGCCAGCTCTGCTGGCCAAATTCGCTGAAAAAAAGCCCTGACTCCCCCTCAATTTTCCCTTGTAACAGTTGACAAGGAGGAAGATGTCTTGTTTCTCTCTCAGTCAGCTGCAGTGAACCAGGGGTTTTATCCCATAGCAGGTCCCTCAGACAGCTTTGGCCCTTTTTCCATTGTTTTTGTGAGAGGTTTGAGCCCTGCCTTCCTAGACTGATGCCATCTTCCCACAATTCCTGACTTACTTTTTTGCACCATTATGACCTAAATATATTGTGTAAACTCATGGTATTAATAATTAGAATACAGGTCACCAGAAAACAGAATGAAGATAGGGAATTGAAAGCTGATGGTTAATCTGTGCAGAATTGGTTAAAAGGTTGTTTGTAAACTTTTGGAAATGAATGGAAATGGTGAGAGCACATCATGGTGTTTGTGACTAGCAGAGCTATTATATGGGTATGACAGTAGTTTAAAGGAAAAGTCTAAGGACTTGTATATTACTAGAAGGCAAGCTAAAAATGTAACATGGGACTATATAAAAGTGAAACCTCATGTAAAATACAAATATGAGTGATACTGCATATATGATTGTTTTCACAAATAGAGAAAAGGAAATAGAATAGCTGCTATGTACAGTAGCACAGAGTGATTGAGATGTGATGTGTTTTATTTGTTTTGTTTTTTTTTTAGTATTATTATTGTTATAACCCACGAGATAAACCACACTCAGACTTTAACCACTTTTATGAAGTTTATTGAGCTAAGCCCGTGGGTGTCTGCAGCCCATCTCATGCAAGAGATAACTGCAGCCCCGAGGTTCTAAAATGGCTCCCTTTTATAGGGGGTTGCAGATGCAGTTTGCAAGCAAGCAGGATGTACAGAAGCGGATTTTGGCAGTTAGCTAGCGTTTGCACAGAACGTCCTGATAGTCTGGGGCATAGCTGCAGGGTTGATACATTCTTGCAAGATTGTTCAAGGGAGGGGAGGTTGTGTGCTTTTCAGATAGGACACTTAGGGGACAGTGGAAAACTTTCTTCTCTATGTTACTCTGGTTGCCATAAAGGCCTATGAATAGGCTAATTTAGGGTTCAACATTATTATTTGTGGAATAATGAAAATGCTCTAAAAATGATTGAAGTGATGAATGCACAACTATGTGATTATACCTAACACCACTGATTGTATACTTTGGGTGGATTTTATGCTTTATTAATATGTATCAATAAAATTGATCTGTAGAATAAAAAGTAAGTCAGATGATGTCACTCCTCTGCTTAAACCCACCATCAATCCCCTTTACCACTGATTTCATCTTCAATTCTCCCCCTCATTCCATTCCTACCACTCAAGCCCACTTGCTGAACTCTGAACATCACAGGCACATTCCTGCCCAGAACCTTTGTATTTGCCCTAATCTCTGCCTAGAAGACCTTTCCCCAGATATCTGCATTGTTCTATCACTTGTCTCTTTTAGGATGTCACTTGTTTATTCAACTTCTCTTTATTCAAATGTCACCCTCTCAGTGAAGACACACTGAACACCCTAACTGCAAACTGCAAATATTAGTGCTATGCTGAAGTAAGCAAACACCACTGTGGAAACCCAGGGGAGGAACACCCAAACCAGACTATGAGTCAATATATGAAGTCCCTGTATAGTAGGAAGGTGCCAATGAAGAACAGTGAGACATTATACCTTAACAGATTTAACCCTGAAATTTGTTACCCAGAGGTTTATGATCACTCCTTCCTTCCTGTGTGATGTATGTACTTTCCTGACCTATGGGTGCTGGTGTAGACCATGAAATTTGCCTTGGCCAAAGGATTGTAAAGGAATATTGTGCAGAGGCGTTTAATATGCCTGAGTGTTGTGGCTTGACCTCTTGTGCTTCTGTTATCTGCCTTGAAAGAAGCATGATTATTTGAAGAAAAGACAGCCATATATGAATTGTCCTTTGTTGTGGTGGTCAGGCAGGACTTACAGGGTTGCCCAAGAGACATAGCACACAGTTGTGATCAAGCTCCTTCTGTACTTTCCAGTGTCTGAAATCTGCAGTGACAGTTTGGCCTATGCTTTCCCTCAAGAGAACTAAATAAATTAAGACCTGGGGAATGAAATACGCTGGTTAGTAAGAATTTTGCTTCTAGCTGCACTTACACTTAATTCAATTTTCATTTATGCGAAAGACTTCTCATATTGATCATTTTACTTTCTTGGAAATTTGTATATTTCACAGAGGTTCTTTGAAGGAGCTGGTATAGTTAGCACAGAAAAATCAGTCTTGGCTTTAAATGTCTCTTCTTTTTCTCTATAATTCCCTGTGGTCATGGCTACAGTTTTGCAAGAAGAAAAATCCCATGGCCAGCCATCACTAGGTCCCTGGAAATCTCTATGCATCCATCTCACACAAAGATCACTTTCAATCTTCATATTTCTTTATATTTTGTATATCCAGTCATATCTTTTTCAAGAATATTCATAAAATAGATAAATTTGATGGTGTGTTAATGATATTTGCCATTATCATAATCTCAATTCACACAATGTTCTTTATTGTACATAATGTTTAATTTTATTCAAGAAAATTGCAGCAGCATCACAGAAATCCTATCATTCATTATATAAAACAATTCATTGTTACGTTTATTTATCTATAGTTAAAGAAATAGATGTTACCAAACTTCCTAAGAGAAAATGCAGTTGCTTTGGAGGTACCGAAAATGCACACCATATCCAGCAAGTTCATGGATTGGTTCTTATGAGTAAAATGCATATAAATGTTTTTAATGAAGAAAATAAAACTGAAGCAGAATCTTCATGAATATGTAAGTGTGAATCAAGATTAATTAAAAATATTTGGGGGAATAACAGTGATGGTAGGAATTGGTGATGGTGGTAATATGACTATTATAAACAATGCTGGTAGACTAAAGTCTCTTGTTTTGTTTTGCTTTTTCCTCCAGAAAGATACACTATGTTTTATATTCTCCATTGCAATGAATGAGCTTTACAATTATGTTGCCATGGAAAAATGGCTTCTTTCCCTAGCTGGCATTGGAATCTCAGCAAACACCTTCCTTCTCTTCCACATGTTAACACTCCTCCAGGATCACAGGCCCAAGCCCACCGATATGACCATCTATCACTTGGCCTCAATCCACATAAGAATGCTCCTCATCATGGCCTTCTTGGTGTTCACAAACATGTTTGAGACCCCTAGTGTTCAGGATGACTTCACCTGTAAGGCCTTGGTGTATGTGAACAGGTTGATGAGGGACCTTTCCGTCTGCACCACCTGCCTGCTAAGTGTGCTCCAGGCCATCACCATCAGCCCCAGCTCCTCCTAGTTAGCAAAGTTCAAATTTACCTCCCCACATGACATCTTCCATTTCTTCCTTTTCTTATGGTTCCTAAATATGTCTGTCTAATGCAATGTAGTCATATACACTGTGTCTTCTGCCAACGCATCTGGGCTCAAACTAATGTTTATCAATGAATACTGTTCATTTTTATCCCATGAGCTACATCATCAGGAACCTGTTTCTCATACTGTCACTATTTAGGGAAGTCACTTTTGTAGGGGTCATGCTGATGTCAAGTGCATACATGGTGATTCTCTTGTACCAACATAAGAGACGGTCCCAGCACCTTCACAGTACCAGGTTCTCTCCAAGACACTCCCCAGAGAAGCAGGCTACCCAGACCATCCTGCTGCTGTTGAGCTTCTTTGTGGTTGTGTACTGGGTGGATCTCATGATCTCATCTACCTCAACCCTATTATGGAGATATGACTCAGTAGCCCTGGGTATGCAGAGGTTTATGGTTAATATCTATGCCACTGCCAGTCCTTTGGTGCTAATCAGATTTGATAAAAGAATAATAAAGGTTTTGCAAAACATATTGCTGAAGATCCATCAACAATTTAAAAATTAGTGGTGGAATTTGTTTTAAACAGAGTCTTTAGTACCAGATATATTACTGATACAGCACAGCATTTCTTATCCAATTTGAAATGGTAACTTTGAACATATGTGGACAGGGTTTGGTGGGTCATTTTTTCCAATAACCATATTGTATTAACATTGTCATGCTTCCTTCAGGAATCATTATAATTCCTTTAATTCTTTTAATCATATATGCTTTAGAAGTTGCTGTTGTTCATAAAATCTCTCAGTTTTTGTGTGTCTGAAAATATTTTAATTTTGCTCTTATTCTCTGAAGACACTTCACTAAGTTTACCTGGTATGACTTCTCTCTCTCTCTTCTCAAAGATAACCACACAGAGACACATAGTAATCAAAGTGCTCATGTCAAGGACAAGGAGAGAAATCTTAAAACTGCAAGAGAAAAGCAATGAGGTATGTACAAGGGAATGCCAATAAGAATGAGAGTCAGTTTCTCATAAGAAACCCAACAGGTGAGAGTGGCATGAAATATTTAAAGTGCTGTTTTAGTGTGCAAAATGGGTGCCAATGCAAAGTGCCAGAAGTCTGTTGGCTTTTATAATAGGGATTATTTGGAATAAAAGCTTACAGTTCCAAGGCCATGAATGGCCAAATCAAGGCTTCAGGAGAGATGCTTTCTCACCAAAGTCAGCTACTGTTAATCCTGGCATTATTGTCACGTGGTGAAGCAAGATGGCCACAATCTGTGAGGTTTTAGCCTTTCCTGCCAGGCTCACCATCTCCTCTTGGGCTTCTCTGTGGGCCCAGCCTCTTGGGGCTTCATGCTTAAGTAATCCTGTACTCCTTTCTCTCTTGGTATAGGGCTTATCTTGTATGGCTTCTGTACTTACAGCTCAGCAAAACTTGAGTCTTTTCTCTTACATGGCAGAATCAAGCATGGCAGTTCCCTTTTTCCCTCTGGACAGAAGTGTATAGGAATAGTGAATATGTATGCCATGGAAGATAAGCTGGTATCAAATCAAATATGATTGTTAGACATGTAGAGTGTTAAATTTTAACCCCATGGTGGAGAAACAGGGGAAAAATACAATTTGTGTGACCTGTGGACTGTAGTTAACATCAACACTGTAATATTTTGCATCAATGCCAAAGATGTGCTGTGTTGATAATGGGGGGGGGGGAGGATATGGAAAATGTGTACCAAATGTATGCTATGGACCATGCTTGGTGGTAATAGTCTGATGATATCTAATAATCTGTAGCAAATGTTCCACCATGGTATGGTGTGTTGGTGAAGGGGTGTTGTATGGGAATTCTACTCATGTGCATGATTGTTTTGTAAGTTCACAACTTATGTAAAAAATATATTTAAAATATATTGCATAGGAATTCTGCACATGTACATAATTGATTTGTAAGTTCCTAACTTCTTTAATAAAAATATATTTAAAACAATAATAATAGGGTGGGTTGGAGGGGAATACTCCAAATGTAAGATATGGGCTATAGTCAGTAGTAAGATTTTGACAATATTCTTTCATAATTTGTAACAAATGTTTCACAACAATTCAAGGTGTTGGTGGTGGGTGATGAATAGAGTTTGATGGTAACACATTATATTTAGTAGCAGCTGTTTCATAAATGGGAATGTGGCTGAAAAGGATAGTCTAGGGATGTACATGTCGACAGAAAGAAAGCTAGAGAATAATCTAGGGAGTGAATAATATAGTGAACTCAGAGGTGGATGAGAATTGTAGTTGTATGGTACAGATGCAAGAGTGTCCTTCTGTGAGTTATAGTGGATGTACATCACTAATGCAGGTGATGGGAATGTGGAGAAGCATGGGAAAAATAAAATTTCTGTGGTCTATGGACTGTGGTTAACACCAATACTATAATATTCTTGCATCAATGCCAAAGATGTACTGTGTTGACAATGGGGGGGTGTAGAAAAAGTGTGCCAAATGGACCATGGTTGGTGGTAATAGTCTGATGATATTATCTCATAATCTGTAACAAATGTTCCACCATGGTGTGGTATGTTGGTGAAGGGTTGTTGTATGGGAATTCTACTCATGTGCATAATTGTTTTGTAAGGTCACAACTTATGTAAAAAATATATTAAAATTATTAACAATATGGTGGGTTGGGGAAAAAATACACCAAATTGTAAGATATGGACTATCATTAATAGTAATATTTTGATGATACTCTTTCATAATTTGTAACAAATGTTTCACAACAATGCAAGGTGTTGATGGTGGGATGATGTCTGGGACCCCTGTATGATGTTATGCATGTTTGTTTTGTAAGTTTACAACTTTTACTACACACTTATTGTTTATGTATATTCATGTATGAATGATATATTTCAATAAAATTTAATTTAAAAATCTATGGGATATAGTAAAGGCAGTGCTGAGAGGGAAATTTATAGCATTTAATTCTTATGTCAAGAAAGAATAAAGAGTTAAAATCAAAGACCTAACTGCACACCTGGAGGAACTAGAAAAAGAACAGCAAACTAATCCCAAACCAACCTGAAGGAAAGAAATAATAAAGATCAGAGCAGAAATAAATGAAATTGAGAGCAAAATCAATAGAGAGAATCAACAAAGCTAAAAGTTCATTCTTAGAGGTCCACAAAGTTGGCAAACCTTTAGCTAGACTAAGAAAAAAAGAGAGAAGATATAAATAAATAAAAACAAAAACAAAAATGAGAAGGGTGACATTACCACTGACCCCACAGAAATAAGGAGATCATAAGAGGACACTATGAATAACTGTATGTCAGCAAACTAGACAATGTAGATGAAATGGACAAATTCCTAGAAACACACAACATACACTGACCCTAGAAGAAATAGAAGACCTCATCAAAGTAATAACAAGTAAAGACTGAAACAGTCATCAAAAACCTCTCAAAGGACCAGATGGCTTCACAGGTGAATTCTACCAATCATTCAAAGATGATCTAATAACAATCTTGCTCAAGCTCTTCCAAAACATTGAACAGGAAAGAATGCTACCAAACTCATTCTATGAAGTCAACATCACCCTAATACCAAAACGAGATAAAGATACTACAAAAAAAGAGAAAATTACAGGCCAATATCTCTAATGAATATAGATGTAAAAATACTCAACAAAATACTTGCAAACCAAATCCAAAAGCACATTAAAAGAATTATACACCACAATCAAGTGGATTTTATTCCTGGTATGCAAGGGTGATTCAACACAAGAAAATCAATTAGTGTAATAGACCATGTAGCAGTTTGGCAGTTTGATGAAGCTATGAATTCCAAAAATAGATATTGGATTATGCTTGTAAACTTATCTGTTCATTTGGGCATGATTAAGTTATAATTGGGGCTTTGATTGGGTCATGTCAGTAGGGCGGTGAGCCCTACCCCTTGGTGGGTGGGGAATCAAAGATAAAAGGCTTGGCAAGGGACAGAGTTGGAACAGTTTTGATGTTGGAGTCCCAGTGAGCAAGGAGAGAAGGTCCCGGGACAGAGACAAGCCATTCACCTGAGAGTTCACAGCTGGCCTTGTGGGGAGAGGCAAAGCCTAGAGAGCCTCATAGTCTACAGCTGACCTTGTAGAGCTGACCTTGCCAAAATAAGACCTAAATAAATGGAAGGACATTCCATGTTCAAGGATTGGAAGACTAAATGTCGTTAAGATGTCAATTCTACCCATACTGATTTATAAATTCAGTGCAATCCCAATAAAAATCCCAACAGCCCTTTTTGGCAGAAATGGAAAAGCCAATTTTCAAATTTATTTGGAATGGTAAGGGGCCTTGAATAGCCAAAAAAAAAAAAAAATGTCTTTAGAAAAGAAGAATGAAGCTGGAAGACTCTCACTTCTGGACTTTAAATCATATTACTTAGCTACAGTGGTAAAAACAGCATGGTACTGCCATAGAGACAGATATATTGACCAATGGAACCAAAATGACAACTCATAAATAGACCCTAACATCTATAGCCAAGTGATTTTTGACAAGGCTGTCAAGCTCATCCAGCTGGGCCAGAACAGTCTATTCAAAAAATGGTACTAGGAGAGCTGGATATCCATATCCAAAGAAAGAAAGAGGATCCCTATTCTCAAGTGGATGAAGAACCAAAATATGAAAGCTACAACCATAAACCCTCTAGAAGAAAATGTTGGGAAATGTCTTCAAGATCTTGTGGTAGGCAGTAGTTTCTTAAACCTTACACCCAAAGCATGAGCAACAAAAGCAAAAATAGATAAAGGTGATCTCCAAGTTAAACACTTTTGTTCTTCAAAAGACTTCGTCACGAAAGTAAAGAGGCAGCCTACTCAATGAGAGGCTGATATTTGGAAACCACATATCCAACAAGGGTTTGATAGCCATGCTATATAAAGAGATCATGCACCTCAACGATGAAAAAAAAAACCCTAAAAACTAGCAACCCAATTTTAAAAAGGTCAAAAGATCTGAATAGACATTTCTCCAAAGAGGAAATACAAATGGCCAAAAAGCACATGAAGAAATGCTCAATATTACTAGCTATTAGGGAAATGCAGATCAAATCTACAATGAAATATCATTTCAAACCTTATAGAATGGCCATTATTAAAAAAAAAAAAGAAAACTATAAGTGCTGGAGGAATGCGGAGAAATAGGAACACTCCCCTCCACTGTTGGTGGGAATGTAGAATGGTGCAGCCTCTGTGGAAGACAATTTGGTGATGCCTCACATAACTAAATATAGAACTGCCATATGATCCAGCAATCCCATTAGGGATATATTCAGAAAAACTGAAAGCAAGGATGCAAACTGACATCTGTACAATGATGTTCATAGCAGCATTAGTCACAATGGCTAAAATACAGAACCAGGCCAAGTGTCCATCAACTAATGAATAGCTAAGTAAAATGTGGTATACACATACAATGGAATACTATTCAGACATAAGAAGAAATGAAATCAGGATGAATATGATAACATGGATGAACCTTGAGGATATTATGGTGAGTGAAATAAGCCAGACACAAAAGGACAAATAATTATGGTCCCACTAATATGAACTAAATACAATGAATAAACTCATAGAGGTAAACTCAAGAGTATAGGTTACTAGGAAATAGAATATGGGTTGAGAATGGAAGCAGATGCTCAATGTAAGCAGAATTTTTAATAAAGTTTATTGTAAAAGTGTGAACAGAGTTGATGGTAACACATTATAGTGAATATTACTAACACTGCTGATTTATAAATGAGATTGTGGCTGAAAAGACTAGTCTGTGAATGTAAATGTCAATTGAAAGGATACTAGAGAATACTCTAGGGTATATATAATAGTGATTTTGGTGGTGGATAAAGATTCTGGTTAATAGTATAAATATAAGAATGTTCTTTTACGAAGTTTTAAGAATATGGTGATACACAGGAAAATTACAACTATAGTTAGCATAAGTTTTGACAATATTTTTCATAATTTGTAACAAATGTCTCACAACAATGCAAGGTATGGGTGGTGGGGTGATGTATGAGAGCCCTGTATGATGTTATGCATGTGTGTTATGTAAGTTCACAACTTTTACTACACACTTATTGTTTATGTATGTTTGTGTATGAGTGATATACTTCAATAAATTTTTAAATGTAAAAAAAAGAAAAGAAAAATTTCAAATCAGACACCTTAACTCAAAACTAGAGTATCTAGAAATAGACCAAACTCAGTTTAAAGTGAGTAGAAGGAAGAAAACAAAAAAAGATTAGAATGGAAATAAATGAGATAGAGAATTTAAAAAAAATAGCATCAACTAAACCAAAAGTTGTTTCTTTATAAAGATCAATAAAATCAACAAATCTTAAACAAAGAGAGAGGACACAAATAACTGAAATAAGAAATGCAAAGGGGGTGGTACCATAACTACCAGCCCCACAGAAATTAAAAAAAAAACTATAATAAGATACTATGATCAATTGTACACTGACAAAATGGATAAAGTAGATGAAATGAACAATTGTCTAGAAACACCAAAAGTACTTACACTGACACTAGGAGAAATAGGAGATCTCAACAAACCAATAAGAAGCAAAGAGATTGAATCAGTAATCAAAAAAACCCAACCAACATAGAAAAACTAAAGATCAGATGGCTTCACATGTGAATTTTACCAAACCTTTCAAAAAGAATTAACACCTATCCTGCTGAAAGTCTTCCAAAAAAGCAAAGAAGACAAAACACTCCCTAACTCGTTCTATGAGGTCGACATCATAGCAAAGCTAGATAAAGATACCAGAAGAAAAGCAAACTGCAGGCCCATATCCCTTATGATTACTAATGAAAAAATCCTCAACAAATAATAGTACACTGAATCCAACAGTACATCAAAAGACATTCCACATCATGATCAAGTGGGATTTATCCCAGGTATGTAAGGGCAGTTCAACATAGAAATCAATTAATACAATACTCCTTATAAACAGAACAAAGGGAAAATACCAATGATTATCTCACTTTGTACAATAAAGGCATTTGACAAAATCCAGAACCCCTTCTTGATAAAAACACTTAGAAAACTTTCCTCATATGATAAAGCATCTATGAAAAACCCACAGCTGACATACTCAATGGTAAAGACTAAAAGCTTTCCTGCTAATAATCAGGAACAAGACAAGGATATCCACTGACACCACTGTTATTCAACATTTTCATGGACGTTCTAGCTAAAGCAATTTGGCAGTTAAGAAATAAAAGTAACCCAAATAAGAAATGAAGAAGGAAACCTTTTCCAATTTGCAGATGACATGATCCTATATACAGAAAATCCTTAAAAAATCCACAAAAAAGCTACTGGAACTAATAAATGAATTCAGTCAAGTGTGGGGTAAAAGATCAACATGAAAAAAAATCAGTAGTATTTCTATAAATGAGTAATGAACAATATAAAGAAGAAATATAAAGAAGAAAAATTCTTTACAATAGCAACTGAAAGAACGAAATATCTAGTAATGAATCTAACAAAGGATGTAAAGGACTTGTACATAGAAAACTACAAGACATTGCTAAAAGAAATCAAAGAAGACATAATTAAATAAAAAGAAATGCCATGTTCATGGATTGTAAGACCAAATATTGTTAATATATCAATTCTACCCAAAACAATTTACAGATTAAACGCAACCCCAATCAAAATTCCAACCACCTTCTTTGCAGAAACGGAAAAACCAATCATCAAATGTATAAGGAAGGGTAAGGGGCCCTGAATAGCCAAAGCCATTCTGAAAAACAAGAACAAAGATAGAGGAATCACACTTTCCTATCTTAAAATTTATTACAAAGCCATGATAATCAAAACAGCAGGGAACTGGCATAGAAAAGACATACAGATCAATGTAATCAATTTGAGAGAACTGAAATCAACCATCAAATTTATGCCAACTGATTCTGCCAAAGTGCCAAGTCTACTCAATGGGGAAATTATAGTCTCTTCAACAAACAGTGCTAGGATAACTGGATGTCCATGTGCATAAGAATGAAGGTGGACACCTACCTCATATCATACACAAAATGAACTCAAAATGGATCATAGACCTAAATATAAGAACCATAACTACAACTTCTAGAAGAAAATGTAGGGAAGCATCTTCAGGAACTTGTGTTAGGCAATGGTTTCTTAGATTTTACACCCAAAGCACAAGCAACAAGAGAAAAAATAGATAAATGGTACCTCATAAAAATTTAAAAGTTTTGTGCATCAAAGAAATTTATCAGTAAAGTAAAATGACCTACTCAAAGGGAGAAAACATTTGGAAACCACATATCTGATAAAAGTTTCATATACAGTATATATAAAGAAATTCTACAACTCAACAATGAAAAGACAAACAACCCTATGTTTTTAAAACAGGCCAAAGACTTGATTAGATATTTATCTAAAGAAAATATACAAACGGCCAAAATGCACATGAAAAGATGCTGAACATCACTGTTAGGGAAATGCAAATCAAAACCACAATGAGGAGAGCGGATGTAGCTAGCGTAGTTGAGTGCCTCCTTCCCATGTATGAGGTCCTTAGTGTAATCCCTGGCACCTCCTAAAAAACAAACAACAACAAAAAAAAAAAAAACCAAAAAATCTCACAGTGAGATATCATTTCACACCCACTAGAATGGTTATTAATTTAAATAATGGAAAATTACAAGTGTTGGAGAGGATGAGGAGAAATAGGAACATTCATTCATTGCTGGAGGGAATGTAAAATGTGAAGCTGCTGTGGAAGACAGTTTTGCCGTCCCTCACAAAGTATAGAATTACCATATGACTCGGCAATTCCATGTCTAGGTATATACCCCAAGAAATTGAAAGCAAGGAAGCAAACAGATATTTGCACACCAATATTCATAGAAGCATTGTTCACAGTTTGTTAAAGATGAAAGCAACCCAAGTGTCTATCAACTAAGGAACGGATAAATAAAATGTGGTATGCACAGTCAATAGAATATAATTCAGCCATATAAAAGAAGGAAGTTCTGAAACATGCTACAACATGGATGAACCTTGAAGACTTCATGTTGAGTGAAATAAACCAGACACAAATGGACAAATATTTTGTGACCTCACTGATATTCTTATTACATAGAATATATGTTACCAGGTGACAGGGTGGATATAGGGAATGGGGAGTTAGTCTTTAAATTGTACAAATTTTCTATTTGGGTCTAGGGAAATGCTTAGTAATATATCATGGTGATGGTAGCACAACATTGTGTATGTAAATAACAGCACTGAATTATATATTTGAATGTGGTTAAAAGAAGAAGTTTTAGGTTGTATATATGTCACTAGAATAATTTTTTAAAACACAGTAAACTCTATTGTAACTGATGGACTATAGTTAATAGTCCAATTATAAAAATGTTAATGAATTTTAACAAATGTACCACACTAACGCAAGGTGTTAATAATAGGGTGGTACACGGGAATTCTGCATTTTCTACATGATTTTTCTGTAAACCTACAACTTTTCTAATTAAAAAATTAAAATAAATTAAATAAATAAAATTTTAAAAAGCAAAACAGACACTCTGAACTCCCTTTTTCCTTTACTCCCCCATGCCTCTAGTGCCCTGATAACCTGTAACCTACATCTGTCTCTATGAATTTGCTTATTGTAGGTATTGTATATAAGTAAGATCATATAACATTTATCGTTCTGTGTCTAAGTTATTTCACTCAACCTGATGTCTTCAAGGTTCATCCATGCTACAACATGTATCAGGATTTCACTGAATAATATTCCATTGTATATATATTCCACATTTTGTTTATCATTGGACACTTGGGTTGCTTCCACTGTTTGTTTTGCAAATAATGCCACTGTAACCGTTGATGTAGAAATATCTGTTTGAGTTCCTGATTTTAATTCTCTGGGGTATATACCAAAAAGTAGGATTGCTGAATAATATGGTAGTTCTGTGATGAACTTTCTGAGGAACAACCAAACTGGTTTCTACAGTGACTGGACCATTTTATAATTCCACCAACAATGTATGAGGGTGCTGATTTCCTTTTGAGCTTTGTAATTTCAAATTCAGCGCTCACATTTGACTAGTCTTAGCACCTTGCACTTCTACAGAGATTTCCTGTTTCTTCCAACTGTCCCAGTTAAGAGTACGGCACTGGAAGATTTGGAAAAACAGATAAACTTTTTATTTCCATTGGCTGGAAGGCAGTTTATTGCTGCCCAACACTTTTACTGATCATGTAATCTTAAGGTCTCCATTTCAGTGGGAGGTTTTGGTCTCTACTCACCTACATGTGTGATTCCCCCACCGTATTATCCTGCCCTCCCTGCTATTAGAAAATTGGTGGCAGCAAATTGTTTCCATGCAATAGCCCTTGCTTCCTAATCTGTTTCTAATGTACATTTTTCTCCTTTCTGTTCTCTTGATCCTGGAAATTTCCCTTTCTTGGGAACGCTACTATGATAAGGTGTGCTTGTGGTCATTGGTTTCAGGCCCTTGGCTGGATGGATCAGAAGGGGTTTTCAGAATATCCAAGGCTACCGAGTAGCTGAAGGTTCCAACAGTCCCACCTGCCCCTTAGTGTGGGGAGGCTTATTTTGAAGGCATATATCACCTCAGCTACTAAAATCAGGGTCTGGAGGAAGCATGAGTTTCTGTACATTCCTAAGATCCCATGTAGCAATGACAATGTGTCCAGGGTGACTCAATAAAAACTTAAGGTACTTCAGTGTAGGCTCTGGAGTAATTTCATCCCTGTTTTAGTGGAGAGTTCCTGCATGACCAATAAGAATGATTTTCCCATTCACCAACTCCTTCCTAGAGTTTGGGGAATATATGAACATCCATGCTTCCTCCATAGGATGGCTCCATAAAATTATTATTTTGGTTTCCCCATTTAGTCTAGAAGATACTTATGATCTTTTTAAACATTTACAATTGATTGGCCATAATTTGTTGTTTTATACTTGTGTTGATAATTAATTATGTCATTTCACAGTGGCCAAAAAATAGGGCCTGTGAGATTTTTGCTTTGAGAGGTGGTTGACATCTTTTTGTGACCCAATACCTGGTCATTTTAATGGAACTGAGTCTCTTAGTATACAAAAATGGTGTGACGCCTCCATTTTATGATTATAAAATAATTTCTGTCTATATACTTTAGTTTTCTAGGCTGCTCAAGCAAATACCAGCATCACTGGAACCTTGAAGGGTAATAACTCAGCTGTGTCCACAGTACATGATAATTCCACTATGTGTCTCATGTTCTCACTCCTATGACAACTGCTCGAGTTCAGGCACCATATTTCCTTCTACCTAACCTACTACGATTTTCTGACTGTCCTCCAATAGAGTGGACTCCTGCACCATCATATCCAGAGTGCAGCACAGGATGGACAGTCCTAAGTGTCATTTGGGAAGAACTGATGGGTTTGTGAATGTGGGCACAAAAAAATAACAAAAGCATCATTGAGAAGAGAATGAGCAGAGCTTGCAAAGTCATATAATAGATGCTTAGAGATGGAAGGAACACTACGGATTGTCCAAAAGGAGGCTGGAAGGTAAGATGTGGAGGTACATTGAGATTCAGCAGTGGGTCTGAGAAGTGGATATGGAATGGATAAGTGTAACAGTTTGATGTTCTTTTGTGAATCCCAGAAAAGATCATGTTATTAGAACTAATCCATTCCTGTGAGTGTGAAGCCCTTTGATTCCACTAAATTCAGTTAAAGGACCTTGATTAGATCACTTTTGATTGCTCACTTTGGGACTTTTGATTGGATTACATCAGTGAGGCATGATCCAGGTTAGGTCGCTCCCCTCTTGCTGGGATTG
Organism: Tolypeutes matacus; assembly: GCA_026826555.1. Lineage (NCBI taxonomy): Eukaryota > Metazoa > Chordata > Mammalia > Cingulata > Chlamyphoridae > Tolypeutes > Tolypeutes matacus. The sequence goes on along the minus strand of JAKSZT010008638.1, from coordinate 20,582 downwards.
TATATAAACTGAGAACTGAAAGCAGAAACATACAGAGAAAGTCAGCTGCCATTTTGACCCTGCCATGTGAAATAGGACTCCAGGATAAGCTACAGCTGAGAGAGAGGCCAAGAAAACCCCTGAGAGACTGAAACAGAGAGGCCTGGGAAGAGAGGAGCCATATGTTTGATTGCCCACAGCTGAACTCAAGGAGAAAGTTAGCTGAAAGGGGAAGGCAGGGACCCGGGCAGAGATTGCTGCCACCTTGCCTTGCCATGTGGCAGGTCTCCAGGATCTGCCAGCAATCAACTTTTTTGAGAAAGCATCTCTGATGATGCCTTGATTTAGGCATTTCATGGCCTCAGAACTGTTAGCTTTTACCCCAAATACATTTCTTTTATAAAATCCAACCCATTTCTGGCATACTGCATTGGCAGACCTTTGGCAACTAAAATAGTACAGATTTATAAAGAAACAGTTTCATTCAGGATTCAAATAATCAGAAACCATTCTCCAGCTCTCAAGCACAAATGAATCCAATACAGGAAACCTGTGTTTAACAAAATTGTTGGAAAATCAGGTGGATCAGATAGTTGTCAAGAACGAGTGGTGCCAACTGAAAGTCAGGAGATGGCAGGAAGTCAGTGCTGCAGCCCTAGCTTCCTGAAGCCCCAAAGCCACAGACTCAGGTGAGGCATAAAGTCCCAGGAGGCCACAGAAGTCTTACTACCCTGCAGACCTCAGAGCCTTCTTTTCCCTCTGTTCTTTATATTCTTGTGAGTAACTGTCCTGGGTGAAATATAAAGGGCCTGTTGGCAGTAATTCCTGGGAAGTTTATTTTCCAAATCTCCAAACGCACCTGCCTGGCAGGTGTCTGGAGTTCTGTCATCAGGTATGGCTGTACACACGGCAGTAGTGCTCAGGGTGATGCAGAAATGGCTGCTTTGGATGTGGACACCTCCATTGTACACATGTGGTATGCCAAGGTAAAGTATATACACAAGACAGTAATGCTTTAAAGGAAAAGAGGTAAATTCTTCTTTGTGCAAAATCAATCAGAAAAAAAAACTGTCAGCAAAACTGTGGTGGATTGACTGTTTTTCCCAACTAACACAGAGCAGCTGGGACCTGATTCCTCCCTGAGCAGGGAACGTAAAGTGATAAAGGGGTCAGATTTCCAAGACACACGATGAAACCACACAGCCAACACAAGGACCAGTATGAGAATTCCACTTAGAAAAACAAGAAAATAAGAGTAATCAAAAAATGCTTTTAGCATGAACATAGCTACATTTTTAAAACCAATTACAAGATAGTAAACATGTAAGCTCAGGAAAATTAAACAAAAACTAGACAATAATCAAGGACAAAGGAAAAGGAAAACAGGAGCACTCTTGGAACATATCTACCTACCTATCATTAGTTACTAAATTGCAATATTCAATTAGTAAGGTGAAATCCATATCGATGGAATCAGTGAATGGCTGGATTGACATACGTGGGAGAAATACATCAGTAATGAAATACAGACAGAGGAGTTTATAAACAAAGAAAGAGCTTTTCAAAAAATATTGAAGACAGATTATGATGCTGCTCTGACTTGAATAGGATATCCAAAAGAATAGGGGGTGTCCTTCCCCTATTCCTACAGCTAAGTACAACTAAGATCCCTGGACAGGATATATGAAACAAACTTAAGAAGCCTGTGAAGGATACAGACAAGAAGAAAGGCCAGTTAGGAAACTTAGGATACAAGGAACAACAGAGGGTGAGTGCCCTAAGCTTTCTTTTTGCCACATATATCCCAGACTGGGAACTTAAGAAACTGGCAACCCAGAAATGCTAATGGGAAAGGCATAAAAAAGGCCCAGCGAAAGCCTGCTTGTTCTATTCAAGGCCAGGACAATAAAAATACAACATATCAAAATTGTAGGACCTTTAGCCAGACTGACAAAGAAAAAAAGAGCAAGATCATAAAAACTAAAATGAGGAATGAAAGCGAGGACATTACTACTGACATTAAAGAAATAAAAAGGATTGTAAGAGAATATTATGAACAATCGTACAGTAATTAGAGAACCTAGATGAAATGGGCGGTATCTTAGAAACAAACAAATTACCTAAGCTGACTCCAGAATAAACAGAAAATCTCAGCAGAGCTATAATGAACAAAGAGGTTGAACCAGTAATCAAAACCTCCCAACAAAGAAAATTCCAAAGCTGGATTGGATGTCTTCAGTGCTGAATTTTACCAAGCATTTAAAGAATAATTAACACCAATCCTTCTCAAACTCATCCAAAAACTTCCTAATTCATTCTGTGAGTCCAGCATTACCCTGATAACAAAGTCAGATAAATATAGCACAAGGAAAGAAAAGTACAGTGCAAATCCCCTTATGAAATAGATGTAAAAATTCTTAACAAATTAATAGCAAACTAAATATAAAAGTATATTAAAATGATTATTCACCATTATCAAGGGATTTATTCCAAGAATGCAAAGGTTGCTCAACATCATAAAATAAATCCATGTACTATACCTCAATAATAGAATGAAGGATAAAGAACACAAGATTATCTCATTGATCAAGAAAAAGCAGTTGACAAAATCCAACATCCTTTCATGATGAAAACAAAAAACCACACATATACATGATGAAAATTAAGAAAAGAAGGGAACTTTCTCAAAATAAGGGCATTTGTGAAAAACCCACAGCTAATATCCTACTCAATGGATAAAGACTGAAAGTTTTCCCCATAAGACGAGGAAAAAAACTAGGATGCCTGCAGTCACCACTGTTATTCAACACTGTACTGGAACTTCTAGCCAGAGCATTTAGGCAAGAAAAAGAAAGAAAAGGCATCCAAATCGGAAAGAAAGAAGTATAATTACCCCTATTCATAGATGGCATGATTCTACATATGAAAATCCCAAAGAATCCACACAAAAGCTACTAGAACTGCTAAATGAGTTCAGCAAAGTTGCAGGGTACAAGATCAATGCACAAAACCCAACTGTGCTTCTATACACCAGTAATGAGTAATCTAAAAAGGAAATTAAGAAAACAATTCCATTTACAATAGCAGGTAAAGAATAAAATACCTAGGAATAAATTTAACTAAGAAGATGAAAGATTGTACAAAGAAAATTACAAACATTGCTGAAGAAATTAAAGAAGACAAATAATTGGCAAGACAAGCTGTGTTCATAGATTAGAAGATTTCATATTGTTGCAATGTCAATGTAACCAAAAGTGATCTATAAATTCAATGCAATCTCTATCCAAATTCCAGCAGCCTTTTTTTTTTTTTTTTTTTTTTTTTTTGCAGAAGTGGAAAAGACAATCGTTAAATTCATATGGAATTCAAAGTGCCCAGGATAGCCAAATACATCTTGAAAAAGAAGAACAAAGTTGGAGAACTCATACTTCTTGATTTCAAAACTAACTACAAAGCTAAAATAGTTAAAACAGTGTTGTACTGACATAGGATAGACCTATGAACCAAGAGAATAGAATTTAGAGTCCAGAAATAAGCTCTCACATGATACGGCCAGTTGATTTTTGATAAGAGCGCTAAGTCCATTCACTGGGGAAACAATTGGTTATTCAACAAATGTTGCTGGAACAACTGGAAATTAACATGCATTCCCGCTGAGATCAGGAACAAGACAAGGATGCCCACTGTCACCATTGTTATTCAATATTGTGCTAGAGGTTCTAGGGAGAGCAATTAGGCTAGATAAGAAATAAAGGGCACCCAGATAGGAAAGGATCAGTAAAACTTTCACTATTCGCTTACAATATGATCCTATATCTAAAATCTCCAGAAAAATCCACAACAAACCTAGTAGAACTAATACATGAGTTCGGCAAAGTGGCAGGATGCAAGATTAATATGCAAAAATCAATACCATTTCTATACACTACTGATGTGCAATCTGGGGAGGAAATCAGAAAAAAATTTCATTTATAATAGTAACTAAAACAATCATATATTTAGGTATAAACTTAACCTAGGACATAAAGGACCTTTATTCAGAAAACTACAAAACATTGCTAAAAGGAACCAAAGAAGACTTAAATATATGGAAGAACATTCCATGTTCATGGGTTGGAATACTAAATATCGTTAAGATGTCAATTCTATCAAAACTGATTTACAGACTCAATGCAATCCCTATAAAAATCCCAACAGCCTTTTTTTGTAGAAGCGAAAAAACCAATTATCAATTTTATTTGGAAGGGTAAAACAATTATCAAATTTGGAAGGGTAAAAGGCCCCGAATAGCCAAAAACATCTTAAGAAAGAATGAAGTTGGAGGACTCTCACTTCCTCACTTTAAAGCATAATTACCTAGTAAAAACAGCATGTGGGGGGCAGATGTGGCTCAAATGGTTGGGCGTCCGTCTGCCATATGGAGGGACCTGGGTTCGATCCCTGGGACCTCCCGGTAAAATAAAAAATATATATATATATAGAAGGCGCATGGGCTGCCAAGCTCTGTGTGCAGCTGAGCTGTCGGGCCCCCGGAGCCATGCAGCAAGATGATGATGTAACAGGAGAGAGACAAGACGAGATGCTCCAAAAGCTCCAGAAGCCAGGAGCTGAGGTGGTGCAGGCAGCAGAATACCTCTCTCCTACATCGGAGGTCTCCAGGATCGAATCCTGGTGAAGACTGGAGGAGGAGGATGAGAAGAGATGGCAGGAAACAGACACAGAGAATTGCCCAGCAAATGGACACAAAACAGCAAATGGGGAAGGGGGTGTTTAAAATGGATAAAGTAAATAAAATCTTAAAAAACAACAACAGCATGGTATTGGCATAAAGACAAACATATTGCTGCCAATGGAACCAAATGGAGAACTCAGAAATAGACCCTTACATCTACAGTAAAGTGATTTCTGTCAAGGCAGTCAAGCCTTCCCAGCTGGGTCAGAACAATCTATTCAACAAATGATGCTGAGAGAATTGGATATCCATATCCAAAAGAAAGAAAGAAGATGCCTATCTCACACCTTATACAAAAATTAACTCAAAATAGATCAAGGACCTAAATATAAAAGCAACAACCATAAAACTCCTAGAAGAAAATGTAGGAATACATCTTCAAGATCTTACGGTAGGTGGTAATTTCTTAAACCTTACACCAAATACAAGTCACAAAAGAAAAAATAGATAAATGGGATCTCCTCAAAATTAAACACTTTTGCACCTCAAAGGACTTTGTCAAAAGGGTGAAAAGGCAGCCACCTCAATGGGAGAAAATATTTGGCAATCACATATCCAATAAGGGTTTAATATCCATGATATACAAAGAAATCATACAACTCAACAATAAAAAGACAAACTACCCGATTAAAAAAATGGGCAAAAGACTTGAAAGAACAATTGTCCAAAGAAGAAATACAAATGGCAAAGAAACACATGAAAAAAATGTTCAGCATCACTACAATGAGATATCATTTCACACCTATTAGACTGGTTGCTATAAAAAAGTTGGAAAACTATAAATGTTGGAGAGGATGTGGAGGAAAAGGAACACTTATTCACTGTTGGTGGGAATATAGAATGGTACAGCCACTGTGGAGGACTGTTTGGCAGTTCCTAAGGAAGCTGAATATAGACTTGCCATGTGACCCAGTAATACCATTATTAGGTATATAACCAGAAGAACTGAGAGCAGAGACACAAACAGACATCTGCACACTGATATTCACAGCAGCATTATTCATGATTGCCAAAAGTTGGAAACCCAGGTGTCCACCAACTGGAGAATGGATAAACAAATTGTGGTGTATACACAAGATGGAACGTTATGCAGTGGTAAGAAGATATGAAGTCGTGAAGCATATGACATGGATGAACCTGGAGTACATTATGCTGAGTGAAGCAAGCCAGACACAAAAGGACAAATACTGTATGACTGTGCTATTATGAACTAAATCTAATGCGTAAACGCATGGAGATAATAATTAGAATATATGTCACCAGAAAATAGAAGGAGGGTAGATAATGGAAAGCTGAAGGTTAATCTGTGCAGAATTGGTTAAAAGCTTGTTTGTAAATCTTTGGAAATGAATAGAAATGGTTAAAACATATCATGATGTTTGTAACTGGCTGTGCTATTGTATGGGTATGGCAATGGTTGAAAGGGAAAGTCTAAGGTCATGTATATTATTAGAAGGAAAGCTAAAAATTGTATATGGGACTGTATAAAATAGCAAAGCCTCATGTAAAACATGAATATGGGGGATATTGCATATACAAGACTGTTTTTACAAAATATAAATATACTAGAGAGAAGGAAAAAGAAAAGCAGCAATGTACAGCAGGTGAATTGAGAGGTGATGAGTTTTGTCTGTTTGGTTTTTGTTTATTATTATTATCGGAATAATGAAAGTACTCTGGGAATGACTGGGATGATGAATGCACAAGTATGTGATTACACCAAATACCACTGATTGTATACTTTGGATGGATATATTCTTTATTAATATGTAACCATAAAATTGATTTGTTAAAACAATTAAAGTTCTAGAAATTAAAAAAAAAAAAAACTTTACAATGGCTCACCACAGCTTTCAGGATAAAAGGATAAAAAGCCTCTCCTCCGTATTCTTTGTGGTAACCTAATAACTCCCAAAGATAGCCAGGTCTTATTCTACTGCACCTGTGACTGTTACCTTATATAGCAAAAGAGACTTTGTAGATATGATTAAATGAAGGACTTTGAAATGAGAAATTATCCTGGTTTATCCTGATAGGCCCTAAATGTAATCTCAACTACACTATAAGAAAGAGACAGAGGAAGATACGACTCCAGACAGAAGGCGGCTGTGTGGCAGCAGCAGAGGGAAGTGGAGTCAGAGAGAAGATGCTATGCTGCTAGCTTGGAAGGTGGAGGAACGAGGCACAAGCCAAGAAATGCAGTGGCCACCAAAAACTGGAAAAGGCAAGGAAATGGATTCTCTCCTGGAGACTTCAGTAGGAGCATGGCCCTGCTGACATGTTGATTTGGCCCAGTAAAACCCATTTTGGATTTCTGGCCTCCAGAACTGAGAGAGAATGAATTTATATTGTTTTAAACCACCAACTTTTGGTAATTCATTACAGTGGCAATAGAATACTCATACACCTTTATAAGCACTCGTTATGTATCCCAACTCAGTTATGTTATGACATAATTGTGCTTCTGCCAATCTGTCCATCTTGAAGGCAGGGGTTATGTCTTTTAATCATTTTTTCTCCTGTGCCTAGAATATTGCCCTTACAAATAGTAAATATTAAGTAAATGAATTTATTATGTTTCAGATGAGAGGATGCATCCCGAAAATTCTTCTTTTTCTCCTTTCTATCTATTAATGTTCTTTGTTTTTTGGGGCTAAAGTGTCTTTTAAGTCAACATATGGGGAATTTTTTTTCTTGGCTAATCATCTTGGAGTTGTCTTCAGTTCCCTAGCATCTTCCTTCAATCCATCACCATGTCCCATTGCTCTGTCTTTCCAGAGATCCATCAACTGTCTTCCCTTTTCTCTCCTCTCTGTCTCTGTCCTAGTATTGGTGTTTGTTTCAGTTTGTCAAAGAGCTACTTATGCGAAGTATAAGAAATATGTTGGCTTTTATAAAGGGTATTTATTTGAGGTAAATACTTACAGTTCCAAGGCCATGACAAGTCCAACTCAAGATACCATAAGAGGTGCTTTCTCACCAAAGTCAGCTGCCACATGTTGAAGCAAGACGGTGGGCGATCTCTGCCTGGTCTCTTCTTCCTCTCCGGGCTTCTCTCGGGCTCATCTGTTCTGCTTTCTTCCCAATCTCAGCTGCAAGCTGGCATAAGGCTTGTCTCTTAGGGCTTCCACTATCAGTTTCAGCTGTTCTACTCTCTTCCCAAGTTCAGCTATAAGCTATCAGGCATATAGCAGGGCTGACCTCTTCTTGAGCTTCTCCATGGGCCCAGCCTCTTGGGGCTTCATGCTCAAGCGATACTCTCTCTTACATGGAGTATCAAACATGACAGTTCCCTTTTACCTCCTCTGTCTATCTATTTGAGTCCATTTGTATCAGACCCAGCAAGGAGGGGGGGGAGTCATGCCTTACTGTTGTAGTCCAATCAAAATGAAATTGTTCTAAAATTTTTTCTAGTAATGAATGCACAACATTGTGATTATACTAAAAGCCATTGATTATGCACTTTGGATAGATCATATGATATGTGAAAATATCTCAATAAAACTGCTTAATAAATAAATAATTGTGCAAGAATAGCCAGAAATAGCAGTTATGTACAACAGGTAAAGTATAGAGAGATTGAGAGGTGAAGAACTTTCTTGTTTGTCTGTTTGTCTGTTTTTTGTTTATTATTATTGAAATAATGAAAATGCTTTAATAATAATTGAGGTGATGAATGCAAAATTGTGATTATACTAAATACCAATGATTGTACACTTTGGATGAATTGTATGCTTTATTACTATGTATCAATAAAATTGATTTGTTTAAAAAAAGAATAATTTGGACCCCTACCTTTCACCACAGGTAAAAATTAATTCAAAATGGATCAGTGACCTAAATATAAGAGCTAATATTATAAAACTCTTAGAAAAAAACATAGGGAAATATCCTCAGAACATAATTAGGAAATGGAGTCTTAGATTTTACACCAAAATCGTGAGCAAACAAAAGCAAAAAATAGATAAAAAGGACTTCATAAAAATTAGAAATTTTTGTGGCTCAAAGGACATTATCAAGAAAGTGAAAAGGCAACCTACAGAATGGGAGAAAATATTTCAAAACTATATGTCTAATGAGGGTTTAATATGCAGAAATATAAAGATGTCCTACAACTCAACTCAGCCACAAACAACCCATTTAAAAAATGGAAAAGAGTTGAATAGACATTTCTCTAAAAAAGATGTACAAATGGCCAATAAATACATAAAAAGATGTTCAACATTATTGGCCATTAGAGAAGTTCAAATCAAAATTACAACGATACCACTTCACACCCACTAAGATGGCTATTTTTTGAAAGATGGAAAATAACAAGTGTTGGAGAGGATGCAAAGAAACTTTGTTGGTGGGAATGTAAAATAGTGCAGCCACTAATAGTGAGGAAGACAGTTTGGTGGTTCCCTGGAAAGTTAAGTATAGAATTACCATATGGGACCCAGGAATTCTACTTCTAGGTATATATCCAAAAGACTTGAAAGCAGGGACTCAGATATTTGTACATTTGTGTTTGTAGCAGCATTATTCACAACAGCCAAAAGATGGAAGCAACCCAACTGTCCATCAAAAGAAGAATGGACAAACAAAATGTGGTAGATACATACAATGGAATATTATTCATCTATAAAATGAAATGAAGTGATGATACAGGTTATAACATGGGTGAACTTTGAATTTACCACGTTGAGGGAAATAAGTCAAACACAAAAGGACAAATATTGTATGAGTTCCCTCATATGAAATACTTAGAATAAGCAAATTCATAATGGCAGAAAGCAGATAGTAGTTGCCAGGGGCTAAGAGGAGAGGAGAATGGGGATTTATTGATTAATAGGTAAGTGTTTCTGTTTGGGATGAAGAAAATATTTTAGAAATACATAGTGGTGAAAGTTTCACATTTTCAATGTACGTAATGTACATTGAATTGTACACTTGAAACGGTTAAAACTATTTTTATGTTATATCTATTTTACTACAATAAAAATGAAAATTAAATTAAATTTGAGGGATATAGTTAAAGCAATGTTGAAAGGGAAATTTCTAGCACTGATAAATCATACATTAGAAAAGAGGAAAAGTCTCAAATCAATAATATATGCTTCCTGCAAATATTCTCGCTGTCCTGATTTTGTAATAATCAGGGTAGGCTAAACATTCGCTATATTAGACACCATGCATGTGTCCCCAGACATTGTTTTTCTCCCTAGGTCTGGTTTTTAGAATGCTGGTGATAAACTAAGCCTGATTTATTATATGACCATCCTGTATGGGAAAAGCCTGTAACTTTGGGTGTCTTTGGTCAAACTTAAGAGATATAGCAGGGGGACGGATGTGGCTTGGGTGGTTGGGCATCCGTCTCCCATATGGACGGACCTGGGTTCGACCCCTGGTATCTCCCAGTAAAATTTAAAAAAAGAAAAATACAGAAGGCACTTGGGCCACCAGGCCCCTTGTGCGGGTGTGCCGCCATGCCCTGCGAGCAGGTGAGCCATCAGGCTCCATCCACGGGTAAGGTGCCAGGCCCTGCAAGCATGTGAGCCGTCAGGCCCCATCCACGGATGAGCCGCCAGGCCCCACAAGCCACGCAGCAAGATGATGATGACATAACAGGAGAGTGACACAAGGGAGAGCCAAGAAGAGATGGACCGAAAAACCAGGAACTAAGGTGGTGCAGGCGGTAGTAGGATGCCTCTCTCCCACATCAAAGATTCCAGCGATCGAATCCCAGTGAAGACAGGAGGAAAAGGATGAGAAGAGAGGACAGGAAACGGACACAAAGAGTTGCCCAGGGAATGGACACAGAAACAGCAAAAAGGGGGGTGGGGGTGGGGGTGAGATAAAAATGGATAAAAGTAAGTAAGTAAATAAATAAATCCTTAATGCATAAGACAAGAAGATTCAGAATTTAATTAGTAGTAATACTTTGATGATGCTCTTTCATGATTTGTTAACAAATGTTTCACAACAATGCAGGATGTTTGTGGGGGGTGATGTGTGAGAGCCCTGTATGATGTTATGCATGTTTGTTTTGTAAGAGCACGATGTTTACTGAACACTTATAGTTTATGTATGTACTTTTTTTTTTAACTTTATTTTGTACATTTAATAATTGAAAATATAAGCAATTAAAAACTAAAAAGTAAACACAGATGAATAAATATATACATTTCTCAATTAAATGTAATGGATACATGTAAATTTTTTTGTTGTTGTTTTGGGTTTTGTTTGTTTTTTTGTTTTTTGTGTGTGTGAATCAAACAATATATTACACAATATATTTGATTCATAGTAATGCATTCATACAGTATTTGTCCTTTTGTGTCTGGCTTGCTTCACTCAACATAATGTCCTCCAGGTTCATCCATGTTGCCATATGCTTTATGACTTCATTTCTTCTTACAGCTGCATAATATTTCATTGTGTGAATAGACCACAGTTTGTTTATCTATTCATCTGTTGATGGACACCTGGGTTGTTTCCAACTTTTGGCAATGGTGAATAATGTGGCTATGAACATCGGTGTGCAGATGTCTGTTCGTGTCACTGCTCTTAGTTCTTCTGGGTATATAACCAGTAGTGGTATTGCAGGGTCACATGGCAAGTCTATATTCAACTCCTTTAGGAACTGCCAAACAGTCCTCCATAGTGGTTGTACCATCCTGCATTCCTACCAACAGTGAAGAAGTGTTCCTATCTCTCCACATCCTCTCCAACACTTGTAGTTCTCTGTCTTTTTCATAGTGGCCATTCTGATAGGTGTGAAATGATATCTCATTGTAGTTTTGATTTGCATTTCCCTAATCATGAGTGATGTTGAGCATTTCTTCATGTGTTTTTTTGCCATTTGTATTTCTTCTTCGGAGAAATGTCCATTCAAGTCTTTGGCCCATTTTTTAATTGGGTCATTTGTCTTTTTATTGTTGAGTTGTAACATCTCTTTATATATCCTGGATATTAAACCCTTATCAGATATGTGATTTCCAAATATTTTTTCCCATTGAGTTGGCTGCCTTTTCACCCTTCTGACAAATTCTTGTGAGGTGCAAAAGTGTTTAATTTTGAGGAGGTCCCATTTATCTAATTTTTCTTTTGTTGCACGTGCTTTGGGTGTGAGTTCAAGACTACAAGGTCTTGAAGATGTTTCCCTACATTTTCTTCCAGTAGTTTTATGGTCCTAACTTTTATATTTAGATCTTTGATCCATTTTGAGTTGATTCTTGTATAGGGGGTGAGATAGGGGTCCTCTTTCATTCTTTTGGTTATAGATATCCAGTTCTCCCAACACCATTTGTTGAAGAGACTGTTTTTTCCCATCAGTGTGGGCTTGGTAGGTTTGTCAAAAACCAGTTGACTGTATAGGTAAGGGTTTATTTCTGGATTCTCAATTCTATTCCACTGATCGATATGTCTATATCTTTATGCCAGTACCATGCTGTTTTGACCACTGTAGTTTTGTAATATGTTTCAAGGTCAGGCAGCAAAATTCCTCCCACATTGCTCTTCTTTTTTAGAATACTTTTAGCTATTCGGGTGCACTTAGCCTTCCAGATGAATTTGGTAATTACCTTCTCTAATTCTGTAAAGTAAACTGTTGGGATTTTGATTGGTATTGCATTGAATCTATAAATGAGTTTGGGCAAGATTGACATCTTCACGATATTTATTCTTCCAATCCATGAACACGGAATGTCTTTCCATTTGTTTAGGTCTTTTTTAATTTCCTTTAGCATTGTTTTGTAGTTTTCTGCATATAGGTCCTGTACTTCCTTGGTTAAATTAACTCCTAGGTATTTGAGTCTTCTTGTTGCTATTGAAAATGGAATTTTCCTCCTGATTTCCTCCTCAGATTGTTCAGTACTAGTGGACAAAATCTTTACTGATTTTTGCGTGTTGATCTTATATCCTGCCACTTTGCTGAACTCATTTATTAGTTCAAGTAGCTTTGTTGTGGATACTTCAGGATTTTCGAAATACAGGATCATGTCATCCGCAAACAGTGAGAGTTTTACCTCCTCTTTTCCTATTTGGACGCCTTTAATTTTTTTGTCTTGTCTAATTGCCCTAACTAGAACTTCTAGTACAATGTTGAATAACAATGGTGACAGTGGGCATCCTTGTCTTGTTCCTGATCTTAGGGGGAAAGCTTTCAACCTTTCCCCATTGAGTATGATGTTGGCTGTGGGTTTTTCATATATGCCTTTTATCATATTGAGGAATTTTCCTTCTATTCCTATCTTTTGAAGTATTTTTATCAAAAATTGATGTTGGATTTTGTCGAATGCCTTTTCTACATCTATTGAGATGATCATGTGGTTTTTTTCCTTCAATTTGTTAATGTGGTGTATTACATTGATTGATTTTCTTATGATGAACCAGCCTTGCATACCAGGAATAAATCCCACTTGGTCGTGATGTATAAGTCTTTTGATATGCTGTTGGATTCAATTTGCAAGTATTTTGTTGAGAATTTTTGCATCTATGTTCATGAGAGAGATTGGTCTGTAATTTTCTTTTCTTGTGGAATCTTTATCTGGCTTTGGTATTAGGGTGATGTTGCCTTCATAAAATGTGTTGGGTAATTTTCCTTCCTCTTCAATTTTTTGGAAGAGTTTAAAGAGGATTGGTGTTAATTCTTTTAGAAATGCTTGGTAGAACTCACCTGTGAAGCCATCTGGTCCTGGACTTTTCTTTGCTGGGAGATTTTTGATGATGGATTCAATCTCCTTAATTGTGATTGGTTTGTTAAGTTCTTGTATTTCTTGTTGTGTCAGTGTAGGTTGGTTATGAGTTTCTAGAAATTTGTCCATTTCATCCAGGTTGTCTAGTTTGTTGGCATATAGTTTCTCATAATATCCTCTTATGATTCTTTTTATTTCTGTGAGGTCATTTGTCATTTCCCCCCTTTCATTTCTGATTGTATTTATTTGCATCTTCTCTCTTTTTTTCTTTGTTAGTCTAGCGAGGATTTTGTCAATTTTATTGATCTTCTCAAAGAACCAGCTTTTGATTTTGTTGATTTTCTCTATTGCTTTTTTGTTCTCATTTTCATTTATTTCCACTCTAATCTTTATTATTTCTTTCCTTCTTTTTGCTTTGGGATTGGTTTGCTGTTCTTTTTCTAGTTTCTCAAGTTGTTCAGTTAAATCTTTGAGTTTAGCTCTTTCTTGTTTCTTAACATAGGCATTTAGGGCTATAAATTTCCCTCTCAAGACTGCCTTTGCTGTATCCCATAAGTTTTGATATGTTGTGTTCTCATTTTCATTTGTCTCAATATATTTACTGATTTCACTTGCAATTTCTTCTTTCACCCACTGAATATTTAGGAGTGTATTGTTCAGTCTCCACACATTTGCAAATTTCCTTTTTTCCTGTCTGTTATTGATTTCTAGTTTCATTCCATTATGATCTGAGAAGGTGCTTTGTATAATTTCAATCTTTTTATATTTATTGAGAGCTGTATTGTGACCTAACATGTGGTCTATCCTGGAGAAAGATCCATGGGCACTTGAGAAGAATGTATAACCCGCTGAGTTTGGATGCAGTGTTCTGTATATGTCTGTTAGGTCTAACTTGTTTATCATATTGTTCAAGTTCTCTGTTTCCTTGTTGATCTTCTGTCTAGTTGTTCTATCTAATGATGTGAGAGGGGTGTTGAAGTCTCCAACGATTATTGTAGAAATGTCTATTTCTCCCTTCAGTTTTGCCAGAGTTTGTCTCATATATTTTGGGGCACCCTGGTTAGGTGCGTAGATATTTATGACTGTTATATCTTCCTGAAGGATTGTCCCTTTTATTAATATATAATGGCCTTCCGCATCTCTTATCACTTTTTTGCATTTGAAGTCTGTTTTGTCTGATATTAGTATAGCTACCCCTGCTCTTTTCTGTTTACTATTTGCATGGAGTATCTTTTTCCAACCTTTTACTTTCAGCCGGCTTGTATCTTTGTGTCGGAGGTGAGTTTCTTGTAAGCAGCATATGAATGGCTCATGTTTTTTTATCCATTCTGTCAGCCTGTATCTTTTGATTGGGGAATTTAATCCATTCACATTCAATGATATTACTGAAAATGCACTATTTATTTCCTCCATTTTATTCTTTGGTTTTCATATGTCATCTTATTTTTGTCTTTCTTTTTACTCTTTTGGTTATCCTTTCTGCTTTTCTTTCTTCTATACTCTCCTCCAAGCCTCTCTCTCCTGTCTTTTTCTTTCAGGTTCTAAGGCTTCCTTTAATATTTCCTGCAAAGGTAGATTCTTTTTTGCAAACTCTCTTAGTTTCTGTTTGTTTATGAATACTTTATATTCACCTTCATATTTGAAGGACAGTTTTGCTGGATAAAGAATTCTCGGCTGGCAGTTTTTCTCTTTCAGTTTCCTAATTGTATCATACCACTGTTTTCTCACCTCCATGGTTTCTGAAGAGAAATCTGCACAAAGTCTTACTGGACGTCCTTTGTACATGATCGTTTGCGTCTCTCTTGCTGCTCTGAGAATTTTCTCTTTATCTTTTACATTTGACATTCTGAATAATATGTATCTTGGTGTAGGTCTATTTGGATTTATTCTTATTGGGGTACGGTGTGCTTCTTGGACATGTAAGTTCATTTCTTTTGTGAGAGTTGGGAAATTTTCAGCTATTATTTCCTCAAATACTCTCTCTGCCCCTTTTCCTTTCTCTTCTCCTTCTGGAACTCCCATGACACGTATGTTCTTGCGTTTTGTGTTGTCATTCAACTCTCTGAGCCCCTGCTCAATTTTTTCCATTCTTTTCTCTCTCTGTTCTTTTCTCTCTTCAATTTTAACTGCTCTGTCTTCAGTATCACTTATTCTTTCTTCTATCATTTCGAGTCTGCTGTTGTATGCTTCAAATGTATTTTTTACTTCACCTATTGTGTCTTTCATTCCCATGAACTCCGTTACTTTTCTGTTCATGATTTCAAATTCTTCTTTACGTTCTCGCAATGACTTCTTGATGTCATTGATCTCTTTAACTATATTCTCTTTCATCTCATTAATTTGATTTTGGAAATGTGTGCTCATCTCACTGATTAGTTCTCTCAAATTCTGCATCTCTTCTGGGACTTTGCTGTATTCCTTTTCTTGGGCCATGTCTTCTATTTTCTTAGCATGGCCTGTAATTTTTTGCTGGTGCTTAGACATCTGGTTAGTTTGTATTTTACTTAGATGCTCTATCTCTTTCTCTTTTATGGGGTTTTAGTGGCAGGAGGCTGTGAGTTACCACCACTCTTCGATTTTTGGCTCAACCTTGATTGTTAGGATTGTTCTGCTGGTTGCTCAAAACGGGGCACTGGACCCAGTAATTGGTTGTAGAGTCGTTTCCTAGGGCCTTGGGCAGGGAGGCTATAGAGGCCAGTCGCCTCTTATTAATTTTCTTATGTGCACTTCCTTGGTCTGCCAGGAGATGGTGCTTGTTGGCAGCTCTCAATTCAATGCCTGGTCGGAGTGTACTTGTTGTGACTCAGACCAGATAAATGTGATAGAGCTTCCTGTCTGGGGGCTAGGAGCCCTGTGATTCAAACTTTCTGAGACAGTTCTCCAGACTTCTCTCGTAGCGCCCCCCTTTTCCCAGCTAGGAAATATTTCCACGCCCTTCTGAACCCTCAACAATCAGTCCCTGTTAGTAGAGGAGAAGATTGGGAGGTTTGTATATCTTTAGCCCCCTGCAGGCTCCAAGGCAAACAATGGTGCAGCCCCACCCAGCCTGGAAGGGCTCTCGGGACAGGGCAGACCAAACCTGGGAGTCCAAAGCAGGGTCAGCCCCAGGCTCTCTCTCCCCTCTCCCGTGGTGTCCTCAACAATTAGTCCAAGCTAGAAGAGAGGGAGGTTGCGAGGGTGGGATTTCTCCAGTCCTTTCTAGGCTCCCAGGGCAAACCGCCGTGTGGAAGGGTCCGTGGGGCTCTGCAGCCCAAATTTCAGGTCAGAACCGGAGTCAGCCTAAGGCTGTGTCCCTCTCTCTCCCCTTTCCGGGAGTGGCAGATCCCTGAAGCCCCCTCTGTCTGTGGTCGCAGGCCCAGGGGCCTGAGAATTCTGAAGAGTGTGGGGGAGGGTGCCCGGCAGCAGCAGAAGCTGCTACTTGCAACTCACAGTTCTGTAGTCGCGATTTCCTTCTTCTGTCCCTCTCTCCTCTGGGTGGTGTGCAGCCTTCACCTGCTGTCCTAAACCCTAGAAGATCTTTTTCAGGGCTGTTTCAGCTTGTCCTCTAGCTATTTTTCTGGAGAAGAGATTCCCGTGTCTTACTAGTCCGCCATCTTACCGGAAGTCCTGTATGTTCTTATATGAATGATATACTTCAATAAATTGTTTAAAAAATAATAATAATAATATATGCTTCCTCCTCAAAATCTAGAAAAAAAAAAGAAAATAAATAAACCCATAGAATGCAGAAAGAAAGAAATAATAAAGATAAGAGCTAGAAAGTTTGCTTCCTACAAAGTCGGTAGCATTCTGGCTGGCCAGCAGTCTTTGGGTTCCTTGGCTTTCCCATCACATGGAAATGTTCTCTCCTTTTTCTTCCAGGTTCTGCTGACTTCTGGCTTCTGATCTGTCTCTCCTTGGCTTTCTTTTGATGTCTAAATTTCTTCTGCATAAAGGACTCCAGTTATCCAGATTAAGGCCAAACCTCATTCTGTTGGGCCACACCTTAACAGAA
>JAKSZT010008416.1:1523-21944 GCA_026826555.1 Tolypeutes matacus | reverse complement strand
TGGTAGTAATGTCCCGGAGCCCGGCTACCGACCCGAGGCGCCGATCGTATCATAAAGGGACGTTAAACGTAATTCGTTAAGAGCGTTACCACACCGAGTCTTGGCAGTTAAAGTGAAAGTTTATTAGACTAGTACCACTAAGATGGCGGGGCCGGAATCATAATCTCGTTCACTCCCGGCTGAGTCAAAAAGATTTGGGACACCAGAGGGAAGAGCCCATCTCTTCTTTGCAACGAAAAATCCCGATAAAATGCAATAAATACTTTATTTATCTACGTTTTAGTTATTAAAAAATCAAGTATCTAAGGATTTACTCAGGAAAAAGTTAACGAAAAATCCCGATCAAACACTTTCTTCTCTAAAAAACGCGTTTCTTAAGAAGTTATTTAATAAAAAGCATCCGAAATTACATAGACAGAGACGATTTCATCTAGTTCTGCATGCCTTGACTAAAAAAGCTATTTCAAATGCCCTAACTAACCAACAGATTCAATAGCACACTCGTCTTCCAGAGAAAGATCTGCAGAGCTAAGACCGGGAGTGCCTTCCCTAACTTCACGAATTCAAGTAAACCGATGCCTTGCCTTGGTCCTTTGGGTACGCAACTAGGTTATTCCAATGCAGATGAATGTAGCCGGTAGTAGTAGTTTATTATCTCTTATTAAGAGCCCTTGTCGACGTCCTTAAAGAACATCTTACGTAAATGATTTCATATCTTATTCCCACAAAGTAAGGATCGATCAAACCTAATCGAAAGCCCAATCCGCCTAGTCCGTTGAAGCTCATACCACGACAGCAACATTTCTTTGGCATGGTCTCAAAGAAGTAAGCTGAGTGACTCGACTAAATGACCAGGGAAGTCAAGGAATTTAGAATCCCATCGACTCGACTAAATGACCAGGGAAGATACCTGGGAAGAATAGAAAATGTGTCCAGAGGAGTTCACTTATCGACTAAAGGGAAATCATCGAAAGAAACAGATTGACCGAGGACTATGCTTGCCCCAACTGAAGCCCCGGCTCTTGTCTTGTTGCAACTTTAGTTCGGATAATCCGCTTTTAAGAACTAGTATGCACCCAAGTCAGTTAGCCTGCCTGTCTTCGCCGAGGATCTACGACGCTTAGGTCTTCGATCGCCCCGTCATTTCCCTTTCGCCGAAAGCTCTAAATCTCGCCCGCCCATTTATCCAATGAGCATGGGATCATGCGTTATTGGCGTCAGTGTTTCAGATTAAACCTTTATTGCCAGTTTTGGTGACCGATATTTCGCCTGTTTATTGCAAGTTCCATGGGAAAGACTTTGAAGAGAGGTTTCATCTCTTGGAAATACCTTACAAAAGAAATTCTTTGGATATAGTGATTGATTTACTTGCCAAGTCAGACTGGAGGACTCTCAATCCCGATCCTGACACGATTGAGTTTATCTTCAAAGAGGAAGTGTAATACCCTCTGCGGGTAGAAGCTGAAGGTTCGAGTAAGGAAAGTAGAGTTGGGTCAATGTTTCCGTTGGTGACATCCTTCTTTTCTTAACCCTAGTTTTTCGTCAATCAAAGTTCAGTTCGCACGAACGTGGTACGTGGTGAAAGTGAGAAGCAATTCTCAGAACCAACCGGGAAATCTCAGGTTTTTCCGTAGTGATGACAGCTGTGGTAAACTGGTGCTTCGTGGTCTTATTCTTCTTCTTCACTTTGTGGTGCCAGCGAATTAACCAGCTTTCATATTGACTTTATTGACTGTCTGTCCGGGCTTTGAAATCCTTGGGCTACTTGAAAAGGTTGAAAAATTTCTAGGATTTCTGTATTTTCAGAGTGAGTTTATAAATTTTCCCAGGCAGGCAAAGAGAGATGAAAGTCTTACTGGGCTTTAGTGGTCTTATTCTTCCGGTTAGGGTGAGCTTCAATGGAATGACTACGGTTATTCCATTCTTAACTGCCTTCGTCCAGTTCTTCCACTTTCTGCGCTTTCGATAGTTGAAGCAGTGGAACGGTGAAAGAGTGGTTCTATGATCAGATTCCCCTTTCATTTGGTAGCCTCTTTTCGTCCTTTCTCTTTCCACAAAGGAATCTCTCTCGACGCCGCATGGTTAGATAAAAACAAAGTTATATCTGATCTCTCTCATTCTAAGTAGGAATTTTCTTAGGGCAATAGGGGCGAATCGGCACGTTGAGCCAGGATAAAGAAACAAGTTTCAAGATATAACAATCCATTATGCCACCACCGTTGTTCAGATACTGACTTTCGATTCGCTGCCTCAGCATCGAAACTGAAATGGAAATGAACTAGAAGACCGAGGCTTCCCGTAGTATATAAAGAAAAAAGTAGGAAATTGGGATTGAAAGCAATTGCGGACAATTCATTTCTCGCTGTCGACGAGAGGCTTTGTGCTCTTCGCTTTGACGCAGTCTGGGGGCCGGCCTTTGGTGATACTCAGTTTCTGACGTGGATGGCCGTTGATGACTCAGATGACGAAGGAGGACATCACGATGAGAGGGGTTTTTGTAGGGCGCTAGTAGGAAGGTTCGCCAGCGAAAGGTGCTGGAACAGCTTTTTCTATAAGTCTGACTACCATTGCAGCTCACCCTAGTATGAAGTAAGTGAAGAAGCAGCCATAGCAATACCAGAATTGTCATCCCTTGTTTCCCTCACTCAACATGAGAAATGGGAAAGCGCTTGAATGTAACGTGTCCTACTTTCCCTTCTTTACTAAAAAAGTCCGGTTGTAAGAGATTCCGGGATTGACTTGGGAGATATGCAGGCCTCGCATTGGAAGCAAGTTATAGAACTTGATCGCAGGTACTTGGACTTGGGTGAAAGGCTCTCTCCCTTGCGACTAGTAATAATTCATATAGAGGGAGGGAAGAAAGTCGGAGAAAGTCCAACGACTGCTTTTTGACTGGTAGCTGCTACTGGTTGAATCCCTGGGGGTTGGAGCCCTTTTATTTCCCGGATTGAAAGCAAGCAATTAACTTTGATTCATCTTTTCGTCCTTTCGCCAACGACTAGAGATAGCTACACCTTATTAATACTCTATAGCTAGCGGTTTTTTCATAATCGTTGGAGAATACGGAAATGGGGAAAGGAGCACATGATTACGAGGCCAACCAACAAACATATAATTGCCAACCATTTTCCTTTTGTTTCATCCACTTTCTTTTCAACTCTTTTGCGAGCTAGTCCAATCATTCAATAAAGAGCGCGAGGCTATAACCAGCATGTTAACTCACCTCTATGATCTCCCTATCACATGTTGTATAAGCAGGTGAGAGTCTTTGGCGGGTTGGTCTTCTGCTGCTCTACTGATTCCGAGCTCTCTCTCCGGGTCGTCCGCGCACCGATCCCGGTCCCACGGGTCAATGTAATGGTTTTCTTTCCCTTCCCCTTAAGAGAATGGGGGTTCGCTGGAATGCTTGAAAGCGGCTTGGCTTGGCACACTGAACCAAGAACGTACTACTACTTTGACTCAGTCTCCTTAGCCTTCTCTTGGGTGGACTAAGATCGATCTATCTTATATATTCTTGACTCCCAGATCTCCTAATAAGCATTGGACACTTTCTATATCCGAGTTGAATTCTATCAAATCTTACTTCGTTACCTAGCTTGAGAAGTTTTTATCTTGAACTTGTCAGAAACCTATCTTGTCTTGGGCTAGCGGTGACCGGCTATATTACCTTTTGGTGGAGCTTTCTTAATCCACTATACTACTAATATAAGAAGAAGTTGACTTTTCTATATTAAAAGAATCTTATTCTTTATAGACTATATATAATAATATAGATAGAATAAGATCTCCCACTCAAAAGAAGAATTAAACACATAATCAATCCACCCTTATGTATAGTACATTGTTACAGTGTATCTTAAGTCTGGAGAGTGGTTAGGTGATTTACTAAAGCTTTGGGTCGAAGACATTTTTATGAGCTTTGTGCTGGGCATGATTAATAGATATGCAAAGGCTGACGGGAGGGTGTTACGAACATGAGTGAGTAGAAGGCCCTTATAGATAGACAGCATGCTTCAATCTTGACATGTAAGCATTAAGGTAGACTTTCTCTCTTACTAAGGTAGGCTCTGGGATGCCTTTCAAGAGTGAAACTTAAGAAGCAATTGTATCCAGTCAGCCATAAGAGATAATGAAGGAATTGAAGGATGGGAATGGGGAGGCGGAAAGGAATGGCATGGGATCTCTATTCCAAAGCAATGGTTGATTCTGTCGAGTGATTGATGGGATGGGAAAGAAGCAGAAAGGGAATGAAAGAGAATCAAGCAAGAACAGTAAGCTCAACGGATAGTTTCCAGATGTCCTGAATAATATGCATAGAAAGAAAAGAATGACAGATTCTAAACTCGCATTATAGCCTTTTGAAGCACCTCCTGCACCTCTTTCAATCTGCTGCCTTCGTCCCCTGCCAAGGAATAGAGTAAAGGGACTTCCTCTTCCTCTCCAGAGCCCCGACCAGTGAAGACTGAAATTCATACCCCTGTGTGAGCTAGTTAGACTAGCAAAAAGCTGTGTCATGTCCGTTCTCGTTACACATATGATATGGTACCTATTTATCCTGAGATCTCTTTTGCTAAAAAAAAGTGCAATCACCTCTCACGAGGTTGAAGCTGAGCCAAAATCTGTCCCACTAACCTGGCCAATCTCTCGGGTGCTACTTAGAATAGAAATAGTCAGAAACGAAAAAGAGAATGTTATAGCGCTGCGAAAGAAGGACATTCTGATCGACCCGATTGGCTCTCGTTCTGGTTTGGCAGAAAGGTGAAAAGCACGTCATCTTTCTTCTCGGACTTTTTCAACAAAACAATCGACACAAAACCAATATCTCAACATCTTCTCAGCTTTACCAGACAGGTCTTTTTGTATCCGGTGTGGAGTGCGTCGAAGTAGGAACATAGCAGGCAATCTCCTTTCTGAAGGGAGAAGACCAGCGGACAGTAACGTACCGGCATTCAGACGCCCTACATCCGCAATCACAGCCGTGAAGTCGTAAGTCGAAGCTCTCTCTGTAAACTCGGCAGGATGAAATCATTACACATACCCTACTTTATACAGGAGCTCGGGCATTTCAGAGTGGGGAAAAAAGCTCTAAAAAGCATCCTCACAGGCTGTGTCATCTGCTAAGGGAAGAGTGAGACGTCAGTCATATAATATAAGACGAATATAGTTCGAAAGAACACGCCTGCTTTTTGTTCGTAGGATAACTGAAGCCGCTGCCTTCCTGGATCGGAGAATACGCTGCTTTAGTTTGAAGGACTAGAACTCCTTCTGCCGGTCAAGTTCATGGGAAAGAGTCCAATTCCCCTAGTCTGGATCCTGATGGTTATTTCGGATTCTGTGTCTGGGTGCTATCTTCTAACTACTGACTCCTCGGGCATTAACGCTGTCACTTCAAAGATTTATTTGAAAAAAAAGGGGGATCTGTGTCACTATTCAGCTAGTCAGAAAAGTTTTTCTCTTCATGCGGCCAAAGAGTTTAGCTTCTGCCTTATTATACGATTCAAGTGATAGTGGCTAGCTTCTTTGGCATCTTCGGGTGCCTACTGGATGCAGATCTGTGGGGGCATTTTTGAAATCAATCAATGGTATGGCATTTGGGCCTTGGTCGGATTCTTTCGTGAAAGCTGTTCTGGCCTAAAAGATTACTATTGGATTAAGCGCTTCAACAGGAAAGAGACTAAGGGAAGTTCAACTAGTCGATAACGCTTTTGAAGGCCCTTTTCAATTCTTTGAAGAAAAATGGGTATTCGTCAGCCCGCAGCCTATGGTGTCCGGCCCCTTCAAATATTTCTATAGAATAAAGGAAGCTTTTCTCTTTTTTATATTGTGGGCCTTCAAAGGGTGCTTTCTGATGTGTACGAGCCTTGAGTCTGCTCCAACCATCCCACCCCATTTTCCAATCCTGAGTAAGCTAAAAATTATCATTTTACCTTTTTGTTTCGTCATGAATCGGATTTACCCTCCGTCACGGACATGGAAAGAGTACCTTTTTGATTTTAATCAATTTCAAAAGAGCGCCTTTTTGGCCTACCTTAATTGATCACTTGACTACCAATAAAATCAAGCCATACCTCAACGGCAAGAAGAGCCGCACTCCCACCTCCATTCGTTTTCGATCACTGAAAAGCTGACATACTTTATGTCAGGCCTCAAATTTGCCTACAAGAGACAAAGCTTGCTTGCTTCCTATGCTTGCTCACTACACTAATCACGAGCGTGGAAGAGGTCTGAGAATTTCTCTCTCTCTGCCTTTGTTCCCACCTTATCACGTATTCTAGACCCCTTTAGAGTATTTTAGTTAGTTGGCATGGCAGAAAAGATTTCACCCCCACTCTGGTGAGAGATCTTTCACTTCACCATAGAATGAGAAGTAACTGTAAAGCAGCTATAAGGTCTCATACTAAATAGATTAAGAAATAACATTCAAGTAAAAGAAGTGTCACTGAAGCTCAAGCTGTTTAGATTGTCTCGTCAGGGAGAGCTGCTATTCCGAGGTACCGCATAATCCCAACACTCGTAATGACTGGGTAACTAAGCGACAGTTAATAATACCATTCTTTGACGCCTGACTTCGTTAAACCTAAAATAATGAAATAATAATAAATAGGGTTCTGAAAGGCGCACATCGATCGATTGCTAAGACTAGGGCGGGCGTCGCTGTAGAGGACATCTTCGTTTCAGAGTCCGTCTTCCCATGCCTTTCGGAAGTTCTTTTGGAGCTTTATTCAGTGTGAAAGTGTGAAGTAGGAGGGACAGTCTTTTTTTTTCTGCCAAGAAGCATATAAAAGGGTGTATGGAAATCGAGTGCTTTTAAGGACATACGATTGATGAGATAGGCTGCACAAAGAACTGCATCACCCCACTAAAATAAGGCAAAAGAACAAAAATAGTGAACATAAGAGCCCTTGCAACCTCAAGCAAGTTACGATTCTTCCTTTCAGCAAAAGGGCAGCAATTGGTTGATGAACCGGAAGCATTGAGGATAAATTGGATACTAAGAGTAGTCTCTTAGAAGTAGTAGAAGCGTTTTGGCTTGAAAGATTTGCGATTCCTTCATAACCTGGATCTGCTGCTGTATCTGAGCTCTCCTTTCTTTTCAGTATGTTGGTGGTGGAAGAGTCTCAAGTAGTGGAGAGACCAGCAGTGAGTTATAGTCGTTGTGCCTGGGCTCTCAACCACATGGATAGTTCAATGTGCCCATCAGCGCCTGACATTGAGATGTGGATCATCCAAGGCACAGACGCACGGCGTACTCCTCCTGTTCGAACAGGGGTTTGAAACCTTTCTTCTCCTATTGAGGATAGATGGGGCGATTCAGGTGAGATCCAACTTTCGATTCACTCGTGGGATCCGGGCGGTCTGGGGGGGGACCACTACGGCTCCTCTCTTCTCGAGAATCCATACATCCCAACATGCAAGCACTAAGTCAGTCTCTTCGAGCCTTCTTCTTTACTGAAATGAAAACCTATAGTGCCTCTTCAGGGTAAGGGTTAGAATCCTAACGAGAAAAGGATTATGTCCGAACGGATTTCCAACTCTAAAATACGTCTATTTCCAAAGGCCGACAATGAGGAAGGGGTTGGCACAAGTGAATCCGATGTGGGGACTTTGATCTCCATCTTACTCTCGGCAGGGCTACTTTCAGAAGAGGGAAACTCCGCTCTTACTGTATACCATAAGTATACCTTCTATAGGCATATCCGCTTGTTATAGAATCCTATTCTATTGAATATGATTAACTATCCAATTCCATAACAGAAAGAGATTGGACGTCAGCTTGACGCTTTCTTCCTTCACTTCGATCTTCACAGCGTCACGGGCTTTTGCACATGTCTAATGCCTGTCACGATGAAGAATCGAAAATCTCTCGTCCGGATGTGGCATTTGACACCGTTATTGATTCATTTACTGAAAACATAGCAGATTCATTGGCATCTTCCTTCTCCTCCTGCTCCTTCAAATGCGGATTCTTTTTTGATTCAATTGCTGCGAAAAGAGCTCAACGCTTTGATTTCACTCCGATGGATTAAGTATTATTTATCTTTCTTTTGGACAGTAACTATGTCACTGACTTTCACTAGCATCGGATATTCCGGTTATCCCGCCTTCTTTATCCCAGGGATATGAAAGAAAGAACCCTGTTAGAGCGATGAGAAGGTAGATATGGAAAGGAAAGAGGGATTAACCAGTCGTCGGTCAGTCCTGATCTTATTCTTTTAGACTTAGGCGTGAACGCCGTTAAAGGAGTCTTCTTTACTAGTAAAGAGATAGCGGGCTTTCTCTCCAAAGAAGCAAGCTACAGCTCGAAAGCCTCCACGCGCTAGCGCGCAAGCGTTTCGTCCTCTTTTTCTTTAAGAATAAGCTTTTTCTCGCTTGGGCGACTCGACTTTGGAGAAAGTTCCTCTTTCAAGTCCTGCTTTGTAAGTGAAGCAAGTTAGGTTATTCGCTCTTTCTTTGTTTGAGTAGGCTTTTGGGCAGTTTAGCTCTAAAGGTCACCTTTGGATTCTTAAGTAGGGGGCACTCGGGATAGTTAAGTCAAGCTATATAAGTTATCGGTCGGTGGATCAGAGAATACATCTCCAGTTTTGGTAGTCGTTCCAGCGGCTTAGCTTAGAAAAAACTCCTTATGTTTCGAGCGTTTATAGGGCGTTTAGCGAGCTTAGAGAATCAAGAAATCTATCTCTTTCAGGATAAAAAAACGACTATTTTAGGTTAGAGGAAGGTCGAAGAGAGAATTGCTTTCCGGGCTAGTCGGGTAGGCAAGTGCGGGTGGCTTTGTCTTTTCGGAAGATAGTAGGCAGGGATAAGAATGCTTCTTATTAAGAATTAAGAAAGGGCAGAAAGATCGACGGGTAACCAGAACAGGAAGAGCATAGGTCTGGTTCTTGCTTTAGTTTCTTTCTTGCGCACTCAACCATCCACTGGTCAAGCTCTGGACGAAGCTCGCGCTCGGCCTCTCGGTGACCCTTTCTGTTTCGTTAAGGAGACTTGTCAACGGAAAAAAATCGCAAAGCGGATCGTTCCCCTTTATCTTGAACGACAAGTGTCACTGCCCTCCTGGTCCACACTGGGTCTGGCGGAGCGATGTCACGACTGTAAAAAAAATCACTAGTTTTGGTGAGGCACGACTCGGGGGAAGAGATAGATCCAGCTTTTAGTGCGAATCCATTCGTTTCTATTCCAGTAGAGAAGCTAACGGGGGCTATTCTTAAGTGCTAAAACCGACCCCCTACTAACGTGAAACCGACATTCCAGGTCCAGGACCCGTTCCCCCCGCCGTACCCGATTCTTGCTTTCCACTATTCCCTGCTCTGATTCACCTTCGGCTAAATCAAGTTGCTTTTCTGCTTCTCCCCTTCGTCTTTTGAACCAGAGTTCTTTACTCGTGCTGCTTAGCTGCCGGTGACCACTTCAAGGAGTGTACTTTCTAAGCGTCGTGTAAATGCCTATTAAACTATTGCAAAAAAGTTTCCTTAAGAAGTCCTGCATTCTATCTATAATACATTCAACCTAGTAGGAAGAACTTATGATCCATTGGCTATCCTACGTGTAGGCACAGGTGTAAGAACCGCGGAAAGAGATTCACCTTGGCGCTACTATTTTGCTATAACAAGGAACCAGCTAAAACGCTGCGCTGGCCTTTGAGACTGAACTTCGATGCCCTCGCCTGACGCAGCCCCCGTTAGCTACTGTTTTCTTGTTTCGACCCCCCTCGCACTCTTAGATCTCGCTAATGATCTCACCATTTTCTAGTCGTTTTATCGAGTAGATATTATCGATCACCATTTCTCACTTCTGGATATTCATATTATCTTTCGGAGCCTGAGCTGATCCGAATTCTGTAGTATATCATCCATATTTACCTACCTTGCTTGAAAGGGCGGAAATCCTCTTCTTCTAAGCTATGGTTTCATAAAAAAAATTTGCTGAAACAACAACTAATCTAAAGCTCCGCTCCGCTGTTTATTATACTTGCTGGCTCATCGCTGCCTACAGAGACGGGGTTCAGCCTCCTGGTCTGGAGACCAACCCTAGAAGAAAGAGGAAAGCGATAGCTTGATTTAGGCCTAGGCCAAGGCTGGTACCTAATTTGAAGTTGAATCTAAAGCTGAAGTTAGGGCTGGAGCCTGAGTTGGTGTTGATGTCCTAGAGTAGCGAAACTACAAGTGAAGGGGCGCTATCCGGAACCCGTAAGGTCGGGGACAATCTGCTTCGATTGGGCCTTGCAGGCAGACAGGCTAACCTGTGGAGACGAAATGGAATCCTATATAAGCGAGAATGGCGAGTCCCGAGGGAGACAAGCTGAGCTAACAAGCCGGCTGAATATATCATGGGATGCCCGATTTGCGATTGAGCTAGCCGATAAGACGCTTCTAAGTAGGATGATCTCTCAGGTCTGGCATGAGCCACTCCATTCCTACTTCCACTCAACAAAAAATATAGGATTCTTGGGCCCTCCCTCCAGAGTGGGATATGGAGGAGTGCGTACGGCTATTTCGGACCAAAGGGGGCCGGGCCAATAAATAATAAGTAAGAGAAGTAATAAAGGGGAGCCACACCCGGGCTATGAGCTATTGGGTCCTTTTCTTGCCGCAAGGGTTGAGTTCGCTAGCCATTCAATCCGATCTTCCCTTCGCATGGCAGAAGAGCGCGGCTCGAGACTACTCTAACAATTGAAAATGAAAGGCAAGCAGTTAAAGTTCCCGGCCAGCGCTGATGAGTAGTGATCCGATGTTTGATCTTGTCAATGGGTTGATGGCAAACTTCTCTTTTTTCCCACCCGGAATAAGATAGAATTAGGGTGGATGTTGACTGCTTTATCTTAGGGGTTATCTACCCTTCGTCTTTCATTCTCACCCTACCCGTATTGAATGAAGGTTGGTATGAGCATGAAAACTGCGATTCAAGGTTGTCCTTACCATACCTAGCTGAGGGAAGGATAGAGGGATGGAGCCCCATCAATGAAAGAAGTAAGGCTAGTCGATTTCCAAGATTTTAGTAGCTCAGGTAAGGTTCCCGGGATTGGAGTGGCTCGGGTCGGGGCTGGACGGAGGATATCCCGATTATGATCCCTATGGGGCTTGTATCGAATCTATATCTCCGACTGACTTCAGTGTCTGAGGATGGCGCTAGTATTCGCTAAGGAAGTCTTATGGTGCTATCTAATCGTCTGACGTTTATGGCCCTATCATGCCATGATGGGATTGGTCTTTACACTTGCAATGGTATCAAGATAAGGTTATTCGTATGCCACCACGATTCCCTTTAAGAGTTTAGTATCGGATTCTAACCTAGCATTGGTACCCGTTGCGTATGTTGAGCTAGTAACCCGAGCTCATGGACTCTGTTCATGGAGGTACTGAGCGAATCGACTACACGGAACAATCAAGCCCGAATTCCCCTGGATGGAAGGGAAGAATGTGGGCAGATGGAACCAAAGAGGAGCTCTCCCTGCTTAGCGCAGGCTACATTTGACCCCTAGATCATGAAGAAGGTGTCCCCTACACCGGACCGGAATCTCCATCCCAATTGGGAACCACAAAAGTGATTATCAATGGCTGGTTGAGCTCAAGCTCCTGCTTCTTGGTCACCACAGAAGCCCTGCTGAACCAGAAGGAGCCCAAGAACGGCAAAGAACTAGATGGAGGGAAGGCCGATTCTTTCCTATTCTCCTAGTCTCACAAACAACTGCGGAATAGAGCCAAGCCAATCTCTGGAACTGCAACTGAAGCTGATAATGCTGGAACCAACACTGGCCAGAACATGTAGGGAGCTACCTGAAGGGGGAACCCAACTGGGGACTCCAAAAAATAGCTGGAAAGATTCATGCATGTCCGGGGTCTTCGACAAGAACTGGAGCACTGGGACCATCAATGTGTACGAATCTCAACGGTGCAATAAGGTTAATCTCTAAATTCTAAGTAGTTTCTCACGTGCTTGACTCCAGCTCCTGCTATCCCTGCTTCTGTCCTCGCGGAATCTCGATATCGATCTCAATCAACAGGCTCTGGTTCAACTGTCTCCACCTCCGCTACCTAAACTCAATCAAATACAATTGTGGGTGATACTTCAACCGGAACTGGGCCTTACGTGCCACACCAACCCTCCACCTTTACCTATGCCTTCGCATCTAATGCTTTTTTACGATCAACCACCCCCCTTTCCTTTCAAAAGAGTACTTAGACCCCGGTCCACTGGATTGTACTGGGAAAGATATCCAACGGGCTATGGATTTGGATCCGAACGACTTCCCCAGAATTTCTTTCTCAAAAGCCATAGCCTCTTATCCTTCACCCTTACCCTCGCCCCTAACTTCAATAAAAAAGAGCTAGGCGTCGAGTTTCATGTAACTTTCGATTTCGCTTCAAACAGGGCTGCATAGTTAGTTGGAAGTAGACGGGAACAAAAAGCAACCATCTGATTTATGCACGGAATCAAGAAATGAATAGGATAGCACAGTAAATACCTACCGGACCACATGGGCGGCTCTAGGGCACTCCGACCAAACTAGATCCAAGCCCTACTTTCTTCTTGTCCATCTGAACCCACTTTAGTATCCACTCGGGCATGAACACCACCTACCTTGCCTTCTTTCTCTCACTAGTGTTTCCGCCGTTACACCTACTTCAACGTGCGTAGGCCTCTTCTCCTATGCCGTAGCGGAGTAGCTTTGTCCGTCATTTAGCATCAGTGCGTTCTGAAGCGGCTGCAGCATCTGTTGTCACTTTCACCACCTATACCACTGTCCAAACCTTTGCTTCTTAAGCTGCTAGCTCGATATTATGGTCTGGCTTTCGAACCGGAAGGGGTTAGATTTGATTTTCAATCTATAGGGGATGTGGGCTCTAAGACCCTTATATCGAAAGATTTTATTTGCTATTTGAGTGTTCTAATTTCGGACCTTGATTCAACCAAGACTTTGACTATATTACTAGATCGATAGCCAAAACTACTCGAAAAAAGGATAGGAGATTATCCTCTTCATTCGTGGAGTGTTCCCCTCGTTGGTTAAAAGAATGTTAGGATGGGCCACCTGGGATAGAAGGAGTTGTTAGGGAAGCAGGGCCGGTGAGAGAGGCATATAATTACGCTTCGCCGAGCAGAAGCAGGAATCTTGTCCTTTCTGCTTTAGACATTAGGTGCAAACCTACAAGTGTTCTTGCCTTTCCCTTTACGTACCCTATATTAGTCAAAGAGAGTTTATTCCCGAAGGGGGATGGAAAAATATAGCAACTCGTACTACCTAATATTCCGCTGACGGCCTAGTGCTACTCGCAGTAGATTCAACCATCCGCCGTCATCGGAAAGAGTACGCTCGTCGAGCAGCTTTCCCCGTTCTGACCGGTGCATCCAGAGCAGAGCAACCTCCCCTCTAAGATTTTTTGAGTTAGCCATAGGTAGGAAAGATGCCCACTCTTTTGACCTGCCTTACCCTTCAGGGCAGTTCTTCTTTATGAAGGTGGGACTGTAAAAGAACCGGTTGAAGTACCAACTCCAACTACTGCTTTTTCTACTGCAGCTACGGCTGCTGATCGATCTAGTCCTTTGATCTAGTCTAATCTTTTTCCCGGTAGCCGGTAGAAGTCTAATGTACTATAGCCGAAAGGCATTAAGCTAATCATGGTTCCCGCTCTTAGCCGTTGGGAGTCCGATGCGATGGGCAGCGCAGCCAAGCTTGATATCTTCGGTTCTCCTTCTTCTCTCTATTGAATTATTCCTGGGATGGGAGAGAGTAGGTCTCTCGTCATTCTCGGTGAACTGCAGCGTCTTCCCACGATTGGAGAGTTGCCTTAGACATTGCTCGAAATAACAATAAGCCGGATCTAATAATCCAATTCCACAACTTCTATAGTAAAGCCACTTGGATTTCTTCTTGCTTCCCCGCCAACTGCCCTTGCTCATGAAAGAGATAAGTGGCTTTACTGTTATCTTGTTCTTTGCCATATCTTTCCTTGCTGGGCTAATAAGATTAGGGAAAAAGAAGATATAGACTATGTATATCCATTTCTTCCTCTCTTTCTTACTTCGATTCTGGTCGTAGCCCTTATGAGACGGGTAGGATAGGATTAATATCCGTAGTAGAAATCGAGGTTTCAGTGATCTCGTGCTAGTGCCCTTATCATTTCACTAATCAAGAGAAGCGCTGGCTTCTTGAAGTTCAAAAGTGCAGAAAGTGCTCTTCACCCGCTCCGCTCTCTTCACTTGCTTCCCCTCACTTCGTTTGAGGACTTGTTCTGTAGCTTTATCACCTAAAAGATTAGCTCCTTTATCGCCGAAAAGATGCTTTCGAAATGCATTCCCTATGGACTGCCAAAATATTGACACTCGGGCACCACCATCTTCCAATTTGATGACTGGCATAAGATTCACGTCAAGTTCAGAAAGGTATTATTATCGCTTAGCGCTTGTGCTAAGGTGTTATTCAGCTTGACCATAGGGATAAGGACGAATGCAAGGTTTTTTCCCTACCTATCCTATCCCCTATCAAGGAAGGACATGAACAAGATGGGATAAGCGCATCGGAGAAGGAATAGGTTGCAGCTTTTGTTGGTCCTACCTAGTAGCGTCATGCTTTAGTAGCTAGCTGGTTTGGGAAGGAAGGACAGGTAAGAATGGTATTATATCCCTCATTTCTTGTTTTTCCGGTGATGAGAGTTTGACCTGACGGAATAAGACTTTCTCCCTTAATGTGCTGGTAGTTCCATAAGGCTTCCTAACTGCTTTTCTTATTTGTAATTTCTAGTAGTTTGAGTTCCTCTCCTAGCAGCTAGCCGTAGTTGGAATAGCTAGTGGACTAGCAGACGCAGCAGACGAGAAGCAGCAACCATTGATCTTCCGTCTTCTCCTCTTCTACGGTCTTATAGGCCTAGTCGTCAACCTGGCAAGGAGCTACCTCACCAGGCCCTTTAGAATCATTTTGTGACATTCCTCCCTCACACAAACAAGGGAGCCAATATTAATGGCTTTACCTTGAGTTCTTGAGACGCCCAATCATAGCACTTCCAAAGTAAGCCGAAGCGGACCAATGTAGGGTCCGTATTCCGGCGATACCTGGAGGTTTATACAGGTAATCTAAGAGCGTGAGGAGCCGAGTATATGGATTCTCAGCTACAGTAGTGTACCACTTCAACCATTGAAGCCATTGTTGCATCCAATTACGGAGAACAGTGCGCTCCAAGATCTCCATTTCCGGTTCAGAGAGCAATCCCCATCTGCTGCATCTAAATATGCTGAATAATCCGCTGAGACAAATATGAATCAACTCTTTCAAATGAAGAAGATGCCACCACTAAAAAAGAAAAGACGTCCATTTGGGAGGGCGGTGAATAAGGCTTTTAAGCCTGAAGAATAAGATTCTTTCAAATATACAGAAGTAGTCGATGACTAAAAGGCAAGTCCGACGGCAAGGGGTGTTGTCTGGTATAGAACCAGAACTTGGGCGGAGGGAGTTGTTTTCCAGTAGCAGCTTTTTTTCCTGGCTGAGTAGTTTATCAAATCCCGAGAAGGGTGGTGGATGGGAATAGATAAGTAAGCATGCGAGCTCTAAAATCAAAGTTTCAGACGCCGAATACGTTAAATCACCCACCGAAGACGCATAAGAATAATCCGATGATTCATCCCTATGCTATGTATGATTCATTCCGTCGAACCAGAGTGACGGGCTGCTCTTTCCCAATCCGAACCAGATTTTTGGAAAAAGAAGAGTCTAGTTCGACCCCTGAAGAAAAAGACACTCCGGCCTAACAGCACTTTCCTTACCCGTTGTGCTCTGTCTGAGATAAGGAGCAAGAGGCTAGACGGAAGACCTCTAATCTACCAATCAATGACGCTAGCATCCTATGACTTTTGTTCCAGAGGCCAATAACCCGAAACTTAATAGGAAGCTCTTCCTGTCTATAGGTTTATACCACTAAATGATGGCATTAGACCCTAACTACCTTGTTCCTGATTGGATTGCTTGTCTTGATTCTCCTAGTTACTTCTACACTTAACTCCGCTATCAAACTAGGGATATTTGAACTAAGCCGAATCTGTGGAGCGAGGACTGCTAACCCGACTCTGTTAATCTGTTACTAAGCCGAATCTGTGGACTGAGTCGCTAACTGCACTCTGTCTTGTCTTGAAAGAGGAACTCCCAATTACAAATCCACATATATACCTATTCTACTTTCCTGCAATAAAGACTCTATGAATCTGATAGCATATGGGGCTTTTACCATAGTAGCTACTCACTCATAACTCCCTCTAACGCAGGGAAGTAATCCAATCCCGAAAACGAAACTATAGTCGCTAACTTCACTTCACACTTGTTAGACGGTTTACAAAGCACCGTGCTTTCTCGAAAGATTAATTCATGCAGGCAAGTTCCTGAACCGAGCTCACTGCCTTCCTCGCTTAGGAGTGCCCTATTGCTCTTTAGTATCGAATCTGTTCCTTCCCTACCTCCCTTTGCTTGGCTATTCGTCTTTAGCGCGCGCTCTTGCTTACCTTGCCCTAGCTTAAGCGAAGCGATCAAAGAAATTCCAGAATTCTTATTGAATTTTCATGTAAGAATGAAGCTATCATATATGTTATTTCATTGACTCATGAATCATCGTAAAGCAGGAATGATCGTAAAGACCCTTGAAAGAATCTTTTGACGAGAGTTATGAAGTCCGGGTGGGTTAGTAGCAAAGCTCGCGTAAAGACCTTTCCAGATGGGTTTAGCGGGCTTTCAATCGATATCAGTCCTTTCGCTTTCCCTTGAATCTATCTATTCCTGCTTTTGCGCTATGCTCGTGCCTGTAACCATACAGTCACTCCGCTATAACTCATCATTAATATCGTTACATTACAGAATTAAGAGTTCATATATGATATTGAATTATTACATGTAAATAAAAGAATGAGAAGTTTAACTCTTCTATTTATTACACTGTCAAATGAAATAAGAGAATATCCTAATAGAGAAGGGAGAGCAAGGAGAGACTCGGCATTAGACGATAGAAAGAAAAGAAAGAATCTATGATTATTAGGAAACTGTTCGTATAATCACATTCGATTGGAAAACGAACCTACAAAACTTAACTTACTACATAAAAGGATACTGTCCCGCCCAAACCATGAACAGACCTACGCTCATACTAACTCAGTCAGCATACAAGAATGACGACGATAGGAACGGAAGTAGCTCGACTGATGCTGGATCCTGAACCTGCCGAAACGGCGGATTCCCCCGCTCTGACGCTTGGCTTCTTCTCGCGAATTGGGAACTGAAACACCTTTCGAACTGAACCTTCCAAGTGAGCTCTCGAGGAGGAGGAGGGGCAAGATTGAAGTTTGAAAAGCCGTTTCCTGTTCTTTAAAGAGTTATAACACTGCTGGCGAGCGGTTCCCCAACCTTGAACTCAAGCTCGCGAAAGACTAGCAGGGGAGATCCCTAATGGTCGTGCACTAGAAAGCTTTTTCCTCATCGTATTATCAGATCGACAACTAGACCAAGAAAGGACTCATCAAGTCATACATAACCTTCTCCCGTCAAGGAACAATGAGGCCTTGATTTCCTATCCCTTCAAGGAACAATAAACCTCTCATCTCGTACCATTCTTAACAAAGAGATCTCTCACCTGCTCTATATTTCATTTATGCGCGTATCGGGCTTTTAATCCTCTTGTAACGTGCTTTATGAACTCAAGAAACCCCGCCAAAATGGACTTTCTCTTACGATTGAGGCCAGAAAGAAAGGGCAGTCTCAGAGAAAGACGAAAGACTTCCCTCTCGAGCGGCTTTCACAAGAGTTAATAACGATTCAATCCTTGCTTTCAGAAGGGGATTTGACTTAGCTACACCGTGAACCGGCTGACAAGAAGGAATCTCCAGCCTCCCAATCCATCTGCTTCGGTAAGCCAACTCCATTCTAAGACTTTTTCACTTCCCGTTGGTAAAAACTTTTACTAGCAAGCGAGAAAAAGCTTATTCTTAAAGAAAAAGAGGACGAAACGCTTGCGCGCTAGCGCGCAAAGCCTTAATGAATTATCATTCTTTCGAGCGCGACTGAGACTCCCACTTGAATACAATATGAGGAAATCTTTGAAAAAAGATGGATCTAGCCTCAGTAGGATAAAAGTGAAAGTGAAATGTCACCTTTGACAATGGGCAGATCTGTTTGGGCCTATCTCGGACCGGCAGACGACTTGTATCGCAGAAAACCCGGCGTAAAGAGGATTTGACTCAATCGGCCGGATGAATCATGTTGACTATTACTCTGAATGTGGTTGTCAATGATCTCGTCCGCAGGTTTTAGGTATAGTCTCATTGTACCAGCAAGCAGGTTAGCTAAAGGATAAAAAGACAGTCTCTGGTACCCGGTTCCATCTATAGGGAAAAAGGTGAGCTAGCTTTTACGATAGGGGAAAAATGCAAATATACGTAACCTTGATTTCTTCGTCATCCCGCCCCACTCAACGAAAGAAGGATGATGCCTTTCCCTTCTTTACTCAACCTATGAAAGAGGAAAAGGAAGAGGACGAGGCCCAACGCAATGGGGGGTAGGGAGTGGTGAGGAGGGCCCTATCCTTTGAGTGGGTGGTACTCAGAAAAGGAAAGCGGGGTCCATTGACAGATTGGGAAGGACGGGCAGACCTCCAAGAGTTGGATCCGCGTTGTCAAGAGGTCCAGCTTGGGGCAGGATTCCATCCTGAGTCCTCCGAGGTGAGGCAAGCGTCGGAAAAACCCATCCTCTTACTATGGAACGAGAAACTTAACACTAACAAAATGACTGAGAGCTTGGTATCAATTCGTCGAGTGAGCGGCCGTCACTAGTTAGTTTTGAAGCTTCGGAATGGTGTCTTCTTTTCATGTCAGACCAACCTGCCCCTAGTACGATGTGAGAAAGCTGCTCTTCTCTTACGATAATCTGGTTCGAGACCCCGAGTTTAGGAGGAACGGCGGAGCGGGAAAAAAAGAAGAAAAGATCAACGGGGCAAATTCCTCATGGAAAGGAGACGTATACGTCAAGGTCTTTCCCGGGCAAAAGAACTGGATATATCTCAATGGCTGGAACTAAGACTTTATGGTAAAAGAGATTGGCAATAGCCTGGTTGAGAACTTTTCACGGGCCATTACCGGGTTTCCCACGGAGGCATCCCTACTTCGTTCTCTTCCGTTGATGCTCTCTGATTAGTGATTCCCCCGATTCTCCCTGACGCAATGTTCTCGATTTTCTTATTTATGGTCGAAGTAGCTATCAACGGCAAAGGAAGTTGCTAGCACTATCTAACGACTCCGTTTGTATTAGTGTCCTCTGCACACTGCGCCTAACGGAAAGGCACAACTCAATCCCAACATGGTTCTCTGTAACTGGACGAATTCGGTTTTCTAACTTCCCTCTCTTTTGGCTATTGATGACCAGTCTTGACTTCAGGCGGTTCCACCACGTCGGGGGTAATAAAAAGCACTGTTGGGGTTCCGGCCAAGCGAGCATCTCAATACAATACCCTACTTTATGTTTAAGCCCACTTCATTGACTGATAGTTTATCTTCCGAATTCTTTTAATGAAAGACCTAGCCACGAGCAGAGAAGAAATGCTACGGCTACGGGCAGTCGTAAAAGAGCAATTCCCAGATTCCTCGACGTCCCACAGCGCATTCAATGGCAAACAGAGCACAACGGAATTTCATTCTAACAAGAGGCGGTTGAGGAGACCAAGAGCGTGACGAGCTTCTATTGCACCTGCACCAACAGCGGATTCTCATACTCCCACACCGCTTACTGGTTGACCGGATACGAGAACTCTTGTACCGGGAATGAAACTAACTGCTGATTACGGATATTCCCACTTTTTTCTCTTCCTCTTTCTTTGCCTTCAACTGCAGCTAGTTTGCATAGAGTTGCGTTAGCTTGGGTTCCTTCCTTGGCTGCTTCTCCTACTTGGCTGCTTTGAGTCTTACTTCATTAGCTTTGACGATATGAATAGCCTAATTCTTTCGAAAAAAGTATATCATCATTAGACGTTGGTTTCAAAGTAATATGATCGCTGTCTGCTGGGATCTGGTCCATGAAAGAAAAGAGTCAATTCTTTTATTTCAGAGACCTTACTCTAAAGAGTAAGCAGTTCAACAGCTTATATAATCTTTCACAGTCCTGAACTCAAACTAAAACGCGAACTCCTGGCTTGACTGACGCTATAGGGACAGCCAATAAACTTATGACCTTATGGGTCGGGTACGGGAAGAAAAAGAGTATTGAGTTGTCTAACCTCTCCCCCTCTTCTAATAGCCATTACAGTTCTCTTGGGATTCACTCTTATTCATAGATGTTTACATATTAATAATACCAAGCGAGAAAAAGCTTATTCTTAAATTGATTTAGAAACCAGAAAAAGCTTGCGCGCTAGCGCGCAAAGCCTTAATTAATTAGAATTCTTTCGAGCCTACGCTTGCTCC
>JAKSZT010008329.1:0-12841 GCA_026826555.1 Tolypeutes matacus | reverse complement strand
ATCTAATGTGTTGTTTGGTGGTTATGGGGAAGGTTTTTCATTACCTTGCAGTAATGGATACAGGACATGGTAAATATCATCAAAATTATTAAATTGTATCATCTAAATTGTAAACTATACTGTAAATCACTGACAATGTTTAGTTGTTATATTTTGCTATCTGCATAACAGTTATAACAATGCTAACAACCAAAAAAAAAGGGTGGGATTTAATACGGGGTGGGGAAGGGGGGTGGTTTGGTATCTGGGAGTCTCTGGCACTCTGTGTGTGACTTTACTGTGACCTAAAACTTCTTTGAAAATTAAATGAAAAATTGGGAGACAATGGGGATTGAGAGGAGGAAGGTGTCATGGCACACCAGACATCCGATAACACAGTGATAAAGGGAAGGAAAAAAGGGAAAAAAGAAAAGAGAAAGGAAAAGAAATGAATATATACATATATATATATTTTAAAGGCATTTCCTTTGCTTTTTTGCCCATTTTTTCAATGTCCTAATCCACTAATTATATTTTATTTTGTTTTGTAAAAATATATATATATATATATATATATATTTCAGGGTTGGCTTTTATCTATTTACTTTTCCTTGAAACTAAAGCAAATGTAACAACATCATTGTACCATAGATACAATTATTTTTTTCTCCTTTGTGATACCAAAGAGTAGCACGAAAATATAATTTTCTGAGATTTAAGAGGTGACTTAAGGTTCTGTGGTTTATAGAATACAAAGTGGTGTATTAGAAACTTCACTTCTGCTGCTGCTAATTGTTGAAACAATTTATTAGTTAGTGGAATGAATTAGATGTCAATCTTCTTGGTCAATGTGATGAATAGAACCTATGTGTTTTAAAGGATGCCTTCTTATAGGGAGGTCAGCAAATTCTTAAGGGAAAATGTTTGCTAGATGCTATTAAATGTTCAAGGCCTGGGAGTATTGCTTATTGACATGTTCTTAAGCTAAATGATTTCCACTCTTGCTTGAAGGTCAAACCAGCCACCGTTTGATAAAGCACCAATGAAAAGATCATTTTACATGAAATGCCAAGCTCTTAGTTCATAAAATTAAAAGGTTTTCATAAGCCCAGAACAGGACTGAGAGCAGAGGAGAGAGTGAAAGCATATAGGTTGTTTAAGGAGATAGAGGCAGAAACAATTTCTATATACAGTTATTTCTCAGTTGGACAATAAAGCAGGAAATGCCTCTCAAGGCCATCTAATGAGGGTATGAGAGACTACAGCCTTTCTAATTTGCATATTCAGATATCATGGCATTAGTATAGAGTATCAGGGTGCTCAAACATCTCCCTGGTAGCTAAATGATGGCTTTTCAAAGTGCCCTTGGATCCCAACCAGCTAAAAAGACATTTTGAACAGTTGGGCATTGTATGGTGAAAAGTCTAATTGTATTTGCCTTCTCTGATGGAACAAGAGCCAGGATACAGAGACAAGTTAAGGCATGTGGGCAGGACTAACATATTGTGTCTGAAGAGAAAACTTGGAAAGCTCAGTTGGATAGCTAATGAGACAATTTAGAGGCCCTAGGCTAAGTCTTTGCTTTCAAAATAATGAAGGAAAGGCAAAGATTGAAGCACTAACCAAGAAAATGCAGGTTTATAAGCCTTCTGAACACTTTCATAGAATATAGTAGCATTGTAACCAGACAGAACTGTACTTTTGAATCCCAGGCCTACCATCTAAAAACGGTGACATTAGAACTAGTTCACCTCCTAAGCCTTAGTCTTCTCATCTATAAAATTGTGGTAATAACCCTACCTCAAATGTTGCTGTAAGGATAAGGTGAAATAATGTTCATAATAGCAATTAGCATAGTGTTTGTTTCTTAGTAAAAGTGCAATATATATTAGCAATTAGTTTTTAAAAATTATCTGAATGACAAAGGCAAAATTGTTCATGCCTTCTTATGTTGAGTTCCCTGGAAGAAGAACATAAAATAAGGATTTTTGCAACTGAATAGCAGTAGCAATTTTAGGGCCATTCCCACTATGTTTTAGTAGACTCAACAGTGGTCTAAGAAGCTGACTGTGCACATCCCTTATGAACTTCATGCTCAGTGATAATGTATTGATAGCTTGAAATCAGCTATAAGGGGAATATCTACAGCATGGATATCAGCAAATATTACAAAATCAGCCCTCTTCTTTACCCTGCCTCCAGCCAGTTGTTAAACATTTATCCACATACCTTTACTGTAATTAATTAAGGAAAGATATTTTGAAACTCAATCCCCACTGTCTTATTTCAAAACTTAGGTAAAGGCTGAAATGGCAAACATCCCAAATGTCTGGAAACTGCCAAGGAAATCAATTACTTTTCTTAGTACAAATAAATATTATCTTATATACCTAATTTCAGCAAGTTATTACTTTCCACCATTTCTGTTTTCTCTACCCATCTTTCTCCAATTGTCTGGTGATAAATAATCTGACTCTAGCATGTACTAGACTGCTAAAATAACATGCCTCTAACAATGAAAAGATTCATCAGGAAACTGTTGCAGACAGCCAGAAATAACTGAAACGGCACTCTTGGGAGCACAGATGAACAAAGTTTTATTTATCTCCCAGAGGAGAGTTCACTCTCCAAATTCTGAGCCCTGTTTTCTGATTTTCATAAGTTTATATAGGTACACTAAGCGGGCAAATTCCTGAGCAAGCGGGCAGGCAGGGTTCAAAGGCAGAGAAGCAAGGTTAGCTTATATCTTTCTAAAAGCAGAAGGCCATTAGGGAGGAAAAGAGTCATTATCTGTATAGAGTTGTAAATTTCAATTTAAAGGGCCAGCCTGTGGTGCTTATCTTCCTTATATTTCTCCATGGATTCCATGGAGAAAAGGGGGGGGGAAGGAGGGGAAAGAGGGACCAGGGACTGAGGCGAGTTTATTTTTATTTTTATTTTATTTATTTATTTTTTATTTTGCTCCCTAACCACTGTGGAATTTATTTAGAAATCAGTAACAGAAATATAAATGTAATATCCTTATATGTTTAGAAAATAAACAACAAACATCTCAAGTATTGTGATATAAAGGAGAAATGATTTAAAGGTGAAAAATTATTTTAAAATGCTTGATATAAAGAATACCATACATCCCAGTTAGCTGTTGCAGGTAATATTGTTATAAGAAGAAATTTTACAGCCTTAAATGAAAGCAATGTCAAAGAAGAAA
This sequence comes from Tolypeutes matacus, assembly GCA_026826555.1. NCBI lineage: Eukaryota > Metazoa > Chordata > Mammalia > Cingulata > Chlamyphoridae > Tolypeutes > Tolypeutes matacus. The sequence continues at coordinate 9,651 of JAKSZT010008329.1, read as the reverse complement.
GGCTGGGAAGTCAAAGATCAAAGTACCCATCATAAGAGTTATAAGGAAAATGGGAAAACATCAGTTAACCCATAGATAGTAGATGAAAAATAATGAATATGCATGTATATAAATTCATAAAATAGAAAAACATTAAATATAACAATAAACAAAGCTAAAATTTAGGTTTAGAGAAGATCACTCTTTGCCAGGGGGAGGATGACATGGACATCCAATATTAGAAGTGAAAAAGAAATAACATTAAAGACAGAATATAGACATAATAAAAATATGAATATCTTTATGCCAATAAATTTTAAACTTTAGGTGAAATGGACAGATTCCTGCAAGGTACAAAATAAAAGAATCACAGACATTATAGTAAATAAAATAAGGCAGTTACAAAAGAGGGCATATAATTCCATTAATAAAGAGTGCAAAAAAGATGTAAAAGTAATTGATATTTTGACAACTCAAAAAGTAACTACTTCAGGACAGTATCAACTACAAAAAATTAAGAAATTTACTTGGATGGTGGAGTTATTCCATATTTGACCTAAGTACTGTTTCTGTGGATATATTCATTCAGCTGTGCACGTAGGATATCATTTATGTATATTTTATATCTCAAATAAAAAGGTGAATAAATTAATTCCTCCATGCAATCTAGAAAGATTTTGAAAACTCTGTATTCTTCATATAAACTTGACAGAATAATTGCTTTTTTTTTTGGTTTTATATATATATATATATATATATATATATTTTTTTTTAAAGGTGGTTAGATTACCTAAATATTACATGGAAACTACAGGGGTTCCCATGTTCCCCAACTCCCACATCTCCCACAACATCCCACACAAACATCTCCCACAAGTGTGGCCCATCACCCTCAATGGACCTACACATCCTGGGGACTTGCCATCAACCATAGACCACAGTTCATATCGTAGACCACACTTTCTCCCACAGAGTTCTGAATGGTGTGTGCTGATTTAAAATGGCCTACATCTGTCACCACAACGGCACTCAGGACAACCCCCAAGTCCTGAAAAAACCCCTGTATTTCAACTGCACATCACCTCCCTGCCCGGAAAGTGTCCAGTGGCCACCGGATCCACCTCACTGTTATAAATTCTTCCATTGCTAGAATCACCATATGTGTACAACAGAATACCATTAAGTCCACTCTAGTCCATAGTTCTTCCCCAATCCTGAGGGGGCTGGGATGGTGATGTCCACTCCACCTCCAAGTGAGAGAGGGCTTATATCCCATGGAAATGGTGGGTAGGATGATCCTGGCTGCAGCTTCAGGCCATCTCCATTCCCTGGGATGGCCGTTACCCATCGTTGTCTCCTCAACAGGTGACTTGGATGAGTCCATTGAGCTGTAGAGTAGGAGTTGCAGCTCCACCGAGATTCCACGCACACTTGGCACATAGGTAGGCCAGAGGCTCCAGTCTCTGGAAGTATACCTAAAAACTCCAGCATCACATATAGGTTTGAATAGAAGGGACTGATGAACCATGTGGAGGGAGGACTTATTTGAGTCCGATTCTGTCACTCTCAGGAGCACAGATTCCAAAATAGAGCCCACTGATAAGGCGTCAGTCTCTGGGGCTATCCCCCCTTATACAGGAGCCCTCAAGAGCCCCTCTGTGTGGGGTGATATGCACTTTGGTGTTCTATGAGATCCTACTGAGGTGTGCGTAAGCGTTACCTCTGGGATGACCTCCCAACCCTCTTTGAAGTCTCTTAGCCACTTGAAATCATTTGTCTTTACCTTTTCCCCCTTTTATTCAAGGTCTTTTTCCAGTTGTGTTGCCAGTTAGCATTTGGTATTAATCCCTCGTTGCCAGGGAGGCTCATCCCTGGGAGTCATGTCCCACGTTGTGGGGAAGGTAATGCATTCACATGCTGAGTTTGGCTTAGAGAGAGGCCACATTTGAGCAACAAGGAGGCTCTCAGGTGGCAACCATTAGGCACCCCATAACAGTAGGCTAAGTTTCAGTTACAAGAGCAAAGACTCATAAGGGTAGTCATCAATAACAAGAACTCATCAGTGGGCCATCCTCTATTGACAGACCCTGTCCCTGCACTCAGAAGTGTTGCTGCTCCCTTGGAGAATGTGGCAGAGCTCTCCAGGCTAGGAATTCAGATTCCCTCATATATTGAGTGATTGTCCTCCCACTGTGACCATGCCCCATCCTTTGATCATTTGAATAATTTTGTATATCTTTCATGTATATTCAGATGAACTTACTCCCATGAATCCCCCCTCCCAGACACCCCCCCACCAATAATCCCCTGCAGCACCCATTGTAACCCTTCTGTGATGCAAAACTTCCATTAACATGTAGCCCATATAATAATCAAATACACTTAATAGGAAAAAGAAACAACAATGATAAGCTTAAATGCAAGAGACAAACACAATGAAACTCAGTAAAAAACAAACAAACAAACAATCAAACAAAAAACAAAACAAAATATAATTAGCAGATTGGGACTTTAAAAAACATGAAAAAAATAAAAACCAAAAGAAATGCCTTTTTTAAAAAATATATTCTTTTTTTCCTTTTATAACTGTGTTATCTGATGTCCAGTGTGCCGTGACACCTTCCCCCTCGCAATCCCCAGTGTCTCCCAAATTTTCATTTAATTTTCAAAGAAGTTTTAGGTCACAGCAAAGTCACACACGGAATACCAGAGACTCCCAGATACCAAACCACCCCCCTCTTCCCCACCCCATATTAAAACCCCCTTTTTTTTTTGAATGTTAGCATTGTTATAACTGTTATACGGGTAGCAAAATATAGCAACTAAACATTGTCAATGATTTAAAGTATAGTTTACAATTGAGACAGTACAGTTTAATAAGTTTTGATGATATTTACCATGTCCTGTGTCCATTACTGTAAGGTAATGAAAAACCTTTCCCATGACCACTAAATACCCCCTGTTTGTTCTTTTCTGTTCCTACCTCCCCCTCCCCCTGGGGTATATGACATTCTCCTCTCTTGACTCATGGAATGACAAATTCATAGTTACATACCTTGGGTATTCCAACCTGCCCTTCCTAATCTACCCACCTGTGAACCCTGCATCACCACACCCAGTAATATCACTACTCATCTTTGCTGTCTTTCAATATGCAACTATACTCCATCCCTTTACCTTAGATTATGTGCATATGGGTGATGGATCACAGCCTACTCTTCTCTTTCTCTCCCTTATTAACCTATCTTTCAGACAATGGTTCTCAGAGACTGCTCACATTCCTCAGTTCAAATCAGTGAGGTCATATGCTGTTCATCCTTCAGTGCCTGGCTTGCTTCACTCAACATAAGGTCTTCAAGATTCATCCACGTTATTCCATGTGTTAGCACTTTATTCATTGTTACAGCTGAGTAATATTCCATTGTATGTATGTACCACATTTTGCTTATCCATTCCTCTGTTGATGGGCACCGGGGCTGATTCAAACTTTTGGCAATGGTGAACAATGCCGCTATGAACATTGCTGTGCATATATCTGTTTGTGTCTTTGCTTTCAGTTCTTCTGGGTATGTATCCAGCTGTGGAATTGCTGGATCATACAGAAGATCTATTGTTAGTTTTCTGAGGAATCACCAAACTGTCCTTCACAGTGGCTGGACCATACCACAGTACCACCAGCAGTGGATGAAGGTTCCTATTCCTCCACATCCTCTCCAACATTTAGTGTCTGCTGTTTTTTTAATAGCTGCCATTCTGATGGGTGTAAGATGGTATCTCTCATTGTAGTTTTGATTTGCTTTTCACTGATAGCAAGCGATGTCGAGCATTTTTTCATGTGCTTTTAGCCATTTCTATTTCTTCCTTGGAGAAGTGTCTTTTCAGGTCACTTGCCCATTTTTTAAATGGGTTGTTTGTCCTTTTATTTTCATGGTGTAGGATTTCTTTATACATGCAGGAAAATAGGCTCCTATCAGATATATGGTTGCCAAATATTTTCTCCCATTGGGTAGGCTGCCTTTTTAATTTCTTAATAACATCCTTTGAGGTGCAAAAGTTTTTAATTTTGATGAGATCCCATTTATCTATTTTTTCTCTTGCTGCTTGTGCGATGGCTGTGAAGTTCATGAAACCATTTCTTATTACAAGGTCCTGTAGATGCTTCCCTACATTATCTTACAAGGTCTTTGTGGTTTTGGCTGTTATATTTAGATCTTTGATCCATCTTGAGTTGATTTTTGTATAAGATGTGAGATGGTATTCTTCTCTCATTCTTTTGGATATGGATATCCAGTTCTCCAAGCACCACTTTTTAAAGAGGCCATTCTCTCCCAACTGAGTGGGCTTCGTGGCCTTGTCAAGTATCAGATGACTGTATATGCAAGGATCTATATCAGAACTCTCAAATTCGGTTCCATTGGTCAGAAGGTCTATGCTTGTGCCAATACCACGCAGTTTTGATCACTGTGGCTTTAAGTATGTTTTAAAGTCAGGTAGTGTGATAACTCCAACTTCATTTTTCTTTTTCAATATGTCTTTGGCAATTCGGGGCCTCTTGCCCCTCCAAATATATTTGGAGTTTTTCCAGTTCCTTAAAAAATATAGTGTTGACTTTTATTGGGAATGCATTAAGTCTGTAGATTAATTTGGGTAGGATAGACATCTTGATGATGTTTAGTCTTCCCATCCATGAACAGGGAACATTTTTCCATTTATTTAAGTCTTCTTTGATTTCCTTTAACAGTGTTGTGTAGTTTTCTGTATATAAGTCCTTTACATCTTTAGTTAAATTTATTCCTAGGTATGTGATTCTTTAGTTACTATTGTAAATGGTATTTTTTTCCTGATTTCCTCCTCAGTTTGCTCGTTATTGGTGTACAGAAATGCTACTGATTTTTGAGCATTGATCTTATAGCCTGCAACATTACTGAACTCCTTTATAAGTTCTAGAAGCCTTGTTGTAGATTTCTCTGGGCTTTCTATGTATAGGATCATGTCATCTGCAAATAATGAAATTTTTCCTTCTTCTTTTCCAATCTGGATGCCTTTTATGTCCTTTTCTTGCTTCAGTGCTCACGCAAGTACTTCTAAGACAATGTTAAATAGAGTGGTGATAGTGGGCATCCTTGTCTAGTTCCCGATCTCAGAGGGAAGACTTTTAGGATTTCACCATTGAAAATGATGTTAGCTTTGTGTTTTTCATATATATCCTTTATCATATTCTGAATGTTTCCTTCTATTCCTATCTTTTGTAGTGTTTTTATGAGGAAAGAGTGCTGTATTTTGTCTAATGCTTTTTCTTCATCTATAGAGATGATCATCTGAGTTTTTTCTTTCAATCTGTTTATGTGGTGTATTACATTGATTGATTTTCTTATATTGAACCATCATTGCATACCCGGGATGAAACCCACTTGGTCATGGTGTATAATCCTTTTGATATGTTGTTGAATGTGATTAGCAAGTATTTTGTTGAAGATTTTAGCATCTATGTTCATTAGAGAAATTGGTCTCTAATTTTCCTTTCTTGTGGTATCTTTATTTGGTTTTGGTATTAGGGTAATTTTGGCATCATCGAATGAGTTAGGCAATATTCCTTCTACTTCTATTTTTTGGAATAGCTTAAGTAGAGTTGGTGTTAGCCCTTTCCGGAATGTTTGGTAGAATTCAGCTGTGAAACCATCTGGTCCAGGGCTCTTCTTAGTTGGAAGATTTTTGATGACTGAATCTATCTCTTCACTTGTAATTGGACTGTTGAGTTCATCTATTTCTTCTTTCATCAATGTAGGCTGTTTGTGAGTTTTTAGAAACTTGTCCATTTCTTCTAAATTATCATTCTTGTTGGCATATAATTTTTCAAAGTATCCTCTTATGATACTTTTTATTTCTGCGGGGTCACTAGGGATATCCCCTTGCTCATTCCTTATTTTATGTTTTTGCATCTGTTCTCTCTTTTTCTTTGTTAATCTGGCTAAGTTTTTGTCAATTTTATTGATATTTTTGAAGAACCTGCTTTTGGTTTTGTTTATTGTTTCCAGTGTTTTCTTATTCTCTATTTCATTTAGTTCTGCTCTAATCTTTGTTATTTCCTGTTTTCTACTTCCTTTAGGTTTAGTTTGTTGTTGTTTTTCCAATTCCTCCAAGTGTGCAGTTAGGTGTTCAATTTTAGCTCTTTCTTCTTTTTTAATATATGAATTTATGGCTATGAACTTCCCTCTCACGACTGCTTTCACATCATCCCATAGGTTTTGATATGTTGTGTTATCGTTTTCATTAGTTTCAAGGTAGTTACTGATTTCTTTTGAGATTTCCTTTTTGACCCACTGTTTGTCTAAGAGTGTATTGTTTAAGTTCCATATCCTTTTGCCTAACCTGTTTCTCTGGCCCTTAGTGATTTCCAATTTCATTCCGTTGTGGTCAGAGAAATTACTTTATATAATCTCAATCTTTCTGCATTCATTGAGAGTTATTCTGTTGCCTACCCTGTGGTCTATTTTGGAGTATGATCAATGTGCACTCAAGAAGAATGTAAATCCCGCCGTATTAGGGTGTAGTGTTCTGTATATGTCTATTAAGTCCAGGTCTTCTAATGTATTGTTGAGTGCCTTTATTTCTTTATTGATTCTCCATATAGATGTTCTGTCTAATGATGATAATCGTGCATTGAAGTCCCCTGCTATAATTGTAGAGGCATTTATTTCTCCTCTTAGTTTTTCCAGAGTTTGCCACACGTATTTTGAGGCATCCCGATTAGGTGTGAAAATGTTGATGATTGTTCTCTCTTCTTAAGAGATTACTCCTTTTGCTAATATGTAGTGTCCATCTTTGTCTCTTACAATGGTTTTGCATTTAAAGTCTATTTTGTCTGATATTAGAATCGCTACTCTTGCCCTTTTTTGGATATTGTTAGCTTGTAAAATATTTTTCCAGCCATTCACTTTCAGCCTCCTTGAATCCCTGGGTCTAAGTTGGGTTCTTGTAGACAGCATATAGATGGATCATATATTCTTATCCATTCTGCCAATCTGTGTCTCTTGATTGGTGAATTTAATCCATTAACATTCAGTGTTATTACTCGTAACCAATTTCTTATTTCTGCCATTTTTTCTTTGATTTAATGTTTGCCATATGTTGTTTTGTTTCTCTTTTTGCCTTTTCAGTTGTTTTTAAACTCTCCTCCAACTCTCTCTCCATTGTTTGTTCCTTTCACCTTGTAGAACTTCCTTTAGTATTTCTTGAAGTGCAGGTTTCTTATTACATACTCCCTTAATTTCTGTTTATCTGTGAATATTTTGAACTCTCCATCATTTTTGAATGCCAGTTTTGCTGGATAGAGAATTGGTGGCTAAAGTTTTTTCTTTTAGTATTTTGACTATGTCATAACACTGTCTTCTTGCCTCCATGGTTTCAGCTGAGAAATCAACATTTAATCTTATTGTACTTCCCTTGATTGTGATGGTTCTCTTTTCTCTTGCTGCCTTGAGTATTTTCTCTTTGTCTTGAGCATTGGACATTTTGACAAGTATATGTCTTGGAGTTGGCCTGTTGGGATTTATACTATTTCGGGTTTTCTGTGCTTCCTGGATCTGCACATCCATCTCTCTCAATAGGGTTGGGAAGTTTTCAGCCATTATTTCCTTCAACACTCCTTCTGTTCCTTTTCCCTTCTCGTCTCCTTCAGGGATGCCCATAATGTGTATGTTTTTGTGTTTTGTGTTATCGGTTAATTCCCTGAGTCCCTGCTGGATTTTTTCTATCTTTTTGTCTATCTGTTCTACTATCTCTTTGATTTCAGCTGTATTGTCTTCCATATCACTAATTCTTTCCTCTGCCTTTTCAAATCTGCTCTTACGTGAATCCAGCATCTTTTGGATTTCTTAGATTGTGCCATTGTTCACCATCATATCCATTATCTTTTTAGGCATGTTTGCAATTTCTTCAGCATGTTCTCCCAGTGTCTTCTTTCTATCCTTAATCTCTTCCTTCACTTATTTAAGTTGGTCCATGATATTTGTTTGGATAGCTTTGATTAGTTGTTCGATGTTCTGCATCACTTCCTGGTTTTTAATTTGTTCATTGGACTGGTCCATGTTTTCCTGTTTCTCAGTGTCATTTGTATTTTTTTGTTGCCCTCTGGACACGATATTATCTTGATGGGTTTGTTCAGTTGATTAGCTTTTCTCTATGCTCTAAAGTTTTATTTAGCTGGTGGTTCTGAATATGTGTTAAGTTTTCTCTTTGGCACTTTTTCTTCTTATTTTATTTCCTTGCTTCTTTCTATGTTCCCTTGAAGGAAAAAGATTAGGGCCAGAGGTATCAAAAGATGTATGGAAGGCAGAAGGATAATAGTAGTATTGATAAAAGTTAGAAGAGGGGCCAAATGAGACTTAATGAAATGAATATTTAACTCGTGTAGGCAGTGCAGAGTAATAGTGAAAAAAGTGGAGTTCCTACAATGGTTTGGGAAAACAAATAGAGGAATATATATATAGTGATTTAGAAGGCTAGAATGATGAGGAAGGAGAGGAATAGTGAAGAAAGGGCTGAAAGGAAAGAGTTAATACTAATAAAAAAAAGAAGAAAACAAAATAGATGGAATAGAAATTGACATCCTTAAGTTGTGGGCATATGAAAAAATGTTGTATCTAAGAGCCACAACAGAAAGCAGAAGGCAGAAAGATGAAGAAGGATAAGCGATAGTTTGGAATACAAAATCAATATAGACAGAGAGTGGGAAATTACTGAAGAAGAAGCACAGCAAAGAAGCAACAAGCTAGCATCACCTAATCTAAAAAAAATTAAAGAAAAAAGAAAGGGGGGAAGAAAGAGGATAGAAAAGCAAGAGACAAGAAATAGTGGGCACTGGCTCCACCTCATTGTTATAATTTCTTGCATTGCTAGAATCACCATATGTGAACAAGAGAATACCATCAAGTCCACTCTAGTCCATAGTTCTTCCCCCAATCCTGAGGGGACTGGGATGGTGATGTCCACTCCAACTCCAAGTGAGAGAGAGCTTACATCCCATGGTGGCCACTTGACACTTTTGGGGTAGGGAGGGGATGAGCAGTTGAAATACAGTGGCTTCTTTGGGAGTTGGAGGTTGTCCTGAGTACTGTTGTGGCAACGGATGTAGGCCATTTTAAATCAACACACACCACTCAGAACTGAGTGGGAGAGAGTGTGGTCTACAGTGTGAACTGTGGTCTATGGTTGGTGGCAAGGCTCCAGGATGTGTAAGTTCATTGAGGGTGGTGGGCCACACTGTGGGAGATGTTTGTGTGGGAGTTGATAGGAGGTGTGGGAGGTGGGCAACATGGAATCCCAGTGGGTTCTGTGTAATATTTTGGGTAATCTAAGCACCTTTTAAAATATATATATATATAAACAACATTTTTGTAAGCAAATACACATATATGCATATATATTTAAAAAAAAATCTAATGGGAGAGCGAGCACATTTTAGTTCAGTTCTGTTTGGTATACAATACTGGAGCTAACCTATGTGTCTAATAATTTTGCTAGGCCTGATAAAGTCCTCATGAGAAAAGCTCCAAAATGACATTACACATTTTGGTAAAAAATTAAATATGTTGTTTTTGAAATGCAAAAAAAAAAAAAAAAAAAAAAAAGGCAAGGCAAAGAACAGAGTTGAAGCAGTCTTTTGAGAAGCAG
>JAKSZT010008328.1:0-23386 GCA_026826555.1 Tolypeutes matacus | reverse complement strand
CAGACCCCCGGGCAGGACCCCGTCCCCAATCCGCCTTGCTCTGGGAGCTTGCAGTGTGTGCCCTCCTACACCAACGCCATCTTCCTGCAATTTAGAACATAATGAGATACCACTACACAGTAGTTTGAAAAAAAAAATGAGAATGTCAAATAGTGGCATGAATGCTGAACAACAGGAACTCATATTTATTACTCATGTGAAAGCAAAACAAAACAAAACAGCCACTTGGGAAGATAATGCCAGTTTCTTAAAAAGTAGATCATATACTTAAGAAGTGGTCCTTTAACCCCACTTGTATATATTTACTCAAGTGAACAGAAATTTTTTCCACAAAAAAATCTCGTACATAAATATTTAAGCAGCTTTGTTCTTGATCACAAAAATGGGAAAAAATAAAAATGTTCATCAACAGGTGGAAAAAAGAACAGAGTGAGGAGAAAGGGCAGACTAGTTGGTAAGAGTAAGGGACCCCTTTCATCTCAGAGAAAAAGAGAGGTCATTCACTAGTAACACTAAAGAATCCAAGCCCATATATTTACATACAAAAGAAGAGAGACAGGCTTCTCTGGAACTGACTGTTATCCAAGGCAGATGCCCTCAGGCAAAAAATTCATAAGGCCAGGTTTTTACTTAAAAAGATGGAGATGATGCCATAGAGAGAGCATTTCTCTGAGCATTGCCATAGAAGAGACCCTGAGTATTTCTCTTGCCCTGGGTAGGCCCCTTTGACATAATCATGGAATGTTTTTACTGGGAAACCCTCTTCCCACCTTACCAGGCAGCCTGGCTCGACCAAGGCTCTACTACCAGACAGGCTTGGGCCAAGTGAGCTATCAGCAGGACAAGAGAGGGTCTCACATCAGTCACAGATCAGGCCCAGGCAGCCACCCTACAGGGGCCCACTCAGCCCCTTTCCTGAAGGGTCCCTGCCTCCTCCTCCTGCATTAAAAGCCCAGTCCCCTGCCTCTATGGGAATTGTGACTATAGGAACATTCTTATCCAACAGCAACACCTTGTGGTGGCCTCTTTTGCTCTTGCTTTCTGCACTATAGTTATTGATGCTTTAACACCTTGCCTGGAATAAACAGAAACACTGACAATTGTATACATAAAATCACAGATGGTCCCCATCTGCCCTTCCCCATGATCTAGAGATCAGTGGTCTCTGCACCCTCAGGTCAAGGGTAGTGGCTATTGACCAGCCATCCTGTGGTCTTCCCATGCCATACTCTTTCCACAGGCCTCCCCAGGATTTTCTCAGCCAGAGTCAGATCCCAAAGCAGAGATATTAAGGAAGGGCAGTCCCAGGATAACAGTCTCACCTTCAAATATGTTGACACCATGGACACTTTGCCAAAAATACTCATTGAAATTCAGCCCCAGTATTGTCTAGATTTTAGTAGGTCCTTGTAAGCTTGATCAGAGTCAAGGCTTTGGTGTACTCCCACTTTTGCAGAAGGGAATTAGCCAATGATGAGATGGCACATGGAAGTAGGTGCCCACATGTCCTGGGAAAGGCACCCACCCAAGGAAGTAGGTGTACTTCCCTGTGGCACTCAGCTTAGGAACTACTTACCTGTAGAGGCCAGGGCTTGCTTGGTTATTCCTCAGGAAGCTTCTGAGCTTAGATGGAAGGATGTCAGGCAGTTTAGCACTGGTTCCTGGAGGTGGCTCTAACCAAGTTCTGTTATTTATCTGTGAATGATTTTTTGTAAATGATTTCAGACTTGGTTAATCACTAAGATGCAATCCCTAGCCTTTGCTCCTAGACCCATCAGCAGATTTTAATCATCTCTTTCAAATACAGACATTCTGAAAGCTAGAAGTTTCAGTGTAAATGAAGCTGGGATATAGCCACAGGGTCCTCTCCACTCAAAGTCTTCTTCCTACTACTCCACCCACAGGTGGCAGGTTAAAAATTACAGGTCCTTTGGGAAACTCCAGTCTGGGACATTCTCATTCCTCACTTTTCCTAGCCCTATTTGAGAATCACTGGCATGGAAGCAAACATTTAGATTCTAGTGAGATGAAAGTTCTAGATCTCTGTGGACATCTCCTGAAAGGACAGGGCAGAGGGTTGATGGGCAGGAGGAAGGGAGGACTCTGGGAGGGTAGGCTTCCACAGAGGGAGCCAAGCAGCTGGGGGGCAGGAGGGTCACATGGAGTGGTGGACCAGAGCTATGTCACAGATGTCTGATTGTGATGTCCCCTGTGCTACAGTCAGAGACTTGCCCTGGGAGCCAGAGCTGGAATAAAATGTGGAAAGAGGGGTGTGGGTATAGCGAGTATGCTCCCCAGCTCCTGCTCCTCCTTCCTGACTCCCCATCACATGTTCCCCAACTGTGACCTGCACCCTCTATGAATCTAGGGCCAGGATAAAGGTATCTGCTCCCCTCCCATACCCACCCTCTCTACCCTTGGGGCAGCTAAAGAAAAAGCAGAGGAACACCAGGCAAAGTCCCTTTAGGGTCAGAAAAGAAATGCCACAATTCACATGCTCAGGAACCACAGGAAGCACTGTAGCAGAATGAGCAACTGTAGGAAATTTAAATGGAGGATTTTGGAGTTGACCAGGAAGACATGATCACTAGGTGGCAGTAACACACAATTTAGTCATGGGGTTTGGTGTTGACTGCTTTGTAGGAAGAGCCCCCTGCAGGGAACTTCAAGAGGCCACAGGTGGGAAGGAGTCCCCTGATGGGGCAGCAGGGCTAAGGGGTCCAAGGCATCTTGGGGCCTTATAAGCATCCATGCCTAACCTATAAATTGAGGACCTATGTTGTGTTAGTTTCCTGGGGTATGCAAAGCTGGTTAATACTAAATGGCTAAAAAATGCTTATTGAGCTAATTTTAAGACAATTAGCTATGTAATTATTTGAGCTTGGCTGTGCCCCAAAGATCTCAAAATAACTACATTTCTTCATAGGTCTAGTCTCAAGATACTTTTCTGTGAAATGGCCAGCTGGCAAGCCAGCTTTGATAGTTTTAAAGCTACTATGTCTGAGATGACTCCTCAGTTTACCAACAATGCTAAGCCACCCACACAAAAATGCATTTGTCCCTGTCTCTAGGTTGGATGAGGGCTTCCAATGTGGAAGGATTCTTTTCAGGGAAAGCCTCCTCCATGGGATGCATTCCCAAGGCCTGGTGCACAGCATGGCCCCCAACTTGGAAGACCTTCCATTTCTTGGTAGGTAGATGTTTGTTTATTACGAGAAAATTATAGACCAAATAATGCCATTTATAGTGGCTTCCCAATTCTTTTTAAAGCCAACTGACTTCTCTAAAGTAAACTCTCTCAGGGACTCCTAAATCAGGGCAAAGTCCCATGTGGGTTTCTTGTGACACTTTCTGCCCTGGTCTCCAGGCCACAACGCTACCTCCTACCTCAGACAGTTGCCTAAATAAGGCTGCTAATAGGCCTGGGGGCCAGTGAGGACCAAACTAATTGTGGATATATTTACTGATAGAAGCATTCACACCAACACTGACATCTACATTTTTATATATGTCTATACATATTAACTTAAAGGTCCACAACATGGCTTTTGTATCACTCTGTTGCCAGGTGCTCTGACACAATTGTATATGCTGTTATTTTCATGGAAACATGACAATTTATAACTCTTTTCCCACTCCTCTGGGCCCTATTATTCCCTACCCCATGCTTCCCTCCCTGAACTCAAGGCAAAGGCTATTTTTGGTCAGCACAATCCTGCTCATTCTGTATCTTTCCCTACCAGCCCCCTCAAGTGGTCCCCATCTCTGAGTCCCCTGTGGAGGGCTGACAGTTCTGTGTTCTCCATGGGGTCCTGGTTCCTTCCAGACTCTCCAGATACTCACCACCCCCCCTTTTACAGCTCTGATCATTGGGCAGAAGGTGCAGATTAATGCCATATGGTGGCCACAGGGTCATGTTGGGCCTAAGTGTTCCTGTTAGTCCTGATGATAAAAAGGATGGAGGTAGAAACCAAACTACTTTCAGATGCTTTTACCTCTTGGTAGATATTTTATTTAGAGGATTTCTGTGAACAGGAAATCCAGTTAGGAGAGTTTGGTATATAAATGAACTAACAAACTGGTGTATTGTATTCATGGAAATAATAAAATAATAGAGGAATTTCTGTGACTGGGACAGTCAGCTTTAAATTGCTGTTTTGTTTTGTTTTGTTTGTTTTTTGTTTTTTGAGATTCCAGGGTGAGGTATTGAACTTGGGAACTCATAGGTGGGAAGTGCAGACTTCCCACAAACTAGGAGAAGTGCTCATTCACTGCTGGTGAAATTGTAAAATGGCAAAGGACTCTGGCCACCAATGTGGAAGACAGTTCATTGGTTCTTCAGGAAGCTAAGTATGGAGTTCCACCCATGCTTACAGAGGCATGATTTACAAACACCACCTGATGTGAAGAGGGAGGGTCCATAAAGAAGGAGTGGGAACCAGGTTAGATCCAGGAGACCTGGTCTGTCCCATGGCCTGCCATTGGCCATTCCTGCCCTTTTCCTGCCCAAGCCCCAGCCCCTTCCCCCCTGAACACCCCAAATCACCACGTTTGCTTTCTGATGTATGTACTCCTACTGAGAGTCATCCTATCCTGTTTCAGATCCAAAGACTGCTGTATCCTCTGGTTCCCAATAGCTGTGTATCCTTCATATGAAATAAACAATTTCAGTGTCCATCTTAGGAAATCACCAAATTTTATATTTTCTCATTAAGAGAACAAAAGGTAAATTATTTTCTTCATTTCACATTTTATTTGGAGATATTCAAAAGGAATAGAAAGCCATATCACACAGCTATCATGACTACCTGAGTGCTAATTTTGTTTAAATCATCTTCCCACTTCCTTGCCTGTTTGAGTTGTTAGGCAAAAAGATACCTATGGAAAAAAGAGCCTCCTCAATTGCCCATTTCCACACCTCTTGTGCATTCTGTGAAAAGACAGGGAACCCACATATGTCCAAACCTGTATCTTCATTTTTAACCTTTTTCCATTGGTCATGATACCTTGAAGAAATACAACTCAGTGAAGGATTTCCTAGCTCCAGGTGAATATTAGATGGTCAAGGAGCATTTAGCCAATTCTACTGCCCTGTGTGACCAGACACAGCTGTGATGGCAAGTTTTACCATGAACTCTCCCATCACCATTATTCTAGGTGCTTCTGACTAAGCTCCTGACAATCTTTAAGGCTCAGAATTTGGTAAAATATGATGTGGAATGAAAAACAAACATGGGGATCCTAAAATCTCAATTGAAAGTATTTCAAAATTACTCACAAGATGAAAACTCTGGGAGAATAAGATCAAATGTGCTTGATATGGACTCAAAAACCACACTGAAATCTACCCAGGTTAGTTTTTTCTTACTTTGTGTAAATCCACTTGTCTCTTTTATTTATTTTTCCCAGTGAAAAGTGTATTTTGATGAGGGCCTTATATATTATAAATTTACAATTTTCTAGTGATGGAAATTTGAAATACTGTGGGTTTTGTGTTTTCCTAAAATGTGCAATTAAAATGTATGTACATGTAACAATACTTAGAATAAAAATACCAAGAGTTCCATTTTGAAAGAGAGGGAAAATATCTGTATTTATAAATATATATGAGAAAGCTGAAGAAAGAATATTTTTAAAGCAACTATAGTTTGCTATATATGAGAAAATTGGCTGAAGACTTGATTGTTTATCCAAACTGAGCATTTAAATATTTTGAGAGATTGAAGACATTTATAATGGGAAAATGTGTCTTTCTGTTCAACTATGTTTCAGTGGCCCCCACAACTCTCTTTCTAAGTCTTGTATACACAAGACTGGCATATCTGTGATACAAAAAGCAAGAGGTGTCCTAAAAGAGGAAAAGAGAGGGAGCTTTTTTGGAGCATCTGTATCTTTGATGCATAAATTATTTTGAAAATATCAAGTTTATATTAAAAATAAAATCTATTTTATTGTTGGCATCTTAACAGATACTAACATTTCTTGGTTTTTCATTTTACCATATACTTTGCCACTGAAAATTGTTCAAAAGTGCTTTTTGCTTCTATATTCTTTTTTTTTTAAGATTTTATTTATTTATTCATTTATCCCCCCCCTTGCTGCTTGTGCTCTCTGGGTCAGCTAACCACGCCGTGCCCCCCCCATATGGTAAACGGGAGCCCTACTGATTGAGCCACAGCCGCTTCCCATGCTTCTATATTCTTTACCTTGGTGTTTACACTGTTGAGGGTTATCAGTCAATGTTTGCAAGTAATTTTCTTAAGTAATTTTTTGAATCTAATTGTGTGTGTTAATGATTACCTGTTTTGATTTTGTTATGGTTTTTAGGAAGAAATATGATTTTGTTATTACTGTTGAAAGATTTAATATAAAACATATATCCTCTAAACTGAAGTTGTCCTTTTTAAAGAATAAATTATTTATTTGGCTTATTGTTGGGAGGTTCAGGTTAGTGACCATGAAACTAGGTTAGATGCACATGAAAATCAAAAAGGTAAAAGTATAAATTATTGTAGTGTTACTTTTTCTGACTAATGCCAGTTAGTTTACTGAGAGATATTATTTTAGGCTACAGTGAGATATTTGAATATTTTTAAGTACTTATGAAACTTAGTACTCAACAAATAATTTTTTAAATATCTTTACTTCAGATATGGCCATAAAACCAAGAAAATTGGTTTTCATTTCAGTGTTTAATCACATTTTTCACTTCAGGTTGGTGGGAATATCGATTTGAGGAAATTTTTGGCAGAAATCACTGAGATAAAATCTTCAACACATTCTTTTTTCCAAGCTAAATTTTGTGGGAGTGGGTAGAGGGGGAATTTATCAGGATACT
The DNA here is from genome assembly GCA_026826555.1 of Tolypeutes matacus. NCBI lineage: Eukaryota > Metazoa > Chordata > Mammalia > Cingulata > Chlamyphoridae > Tolypeutes > Tolypeutes matacus. The sequence continues at coordinate 16,548 of JAKSZT010008328.1, read as the reverse complement.
AAGGTAATGGGTCTCTAGCTTAACAGTGGCAGCTTGGAAAGCACAGTGTATAAATGTATCTTGGCTGGGAGGATAACCACAATGTTGTTTGGAATATCAAGGTTCTGTCATGTATCTTAGCATTTTCATTTTCTTTTCATTCTTTAGCAATTGCCCTTATAGCAAAATCTAACTTATTTAACAACTTCTGGCTATGGTTACCTTAATAAGAAACATATCATAGCAAACCTTTAGTTTGAGTGGTTTTTTAAACACCTGGTTTTACTACACAATCTCTTAAGAATCAAATTACTAATGCATTCTAGTATATTAAATTATCCCACAGTAGGAAGCTTACCAAAGTGAAACAAAAGAAATAAAGGAAATGAGAAGTGTCCTCTGCCTCCTCCTCCCCACCCCCTAAAAGATTAGTTGAGCTTCCCCTGACTGTACATAAAGCAAAAAAAAAATTGTAGTAAATGAGTATTTCTTGCTTCCTTCATATTCAGAATGTTTATTTCCATCCCACAACATCCAAAAGGAGGCAATTTAAAAAGTGTTCACTGGTGACTTCTGATAATGCTATTCTTACATTTATTTTGTGTGTTTGTGGGTATTGACATTGCTGCTTTAAATCTGAGTCCATATATTATGGTCATTGAAATTAATATCTCTTTGCTGTTAGAAATTTTTTTTATATAATTGTGCTAAGACATTTAGAAAAAGAGAATGGAAATGCTGTGGTAAAAACCAAGTTGGTTCCAAAACTTATTTACATATCATTTGGCTTTTACACTTTTAAAACTTTAATAACTTATTTATTTGTATTGCTCTGCTTTTGAAATATAATTATATAAATTCTTGTCTACTATTTTTAATTTTACAAAAATAAAATTATTCTTTAGTTATCCACTAAAAAATGACAGGCAGGTTGCAAAAGTTAAACCAATCACAGGCCCAAAATGAGCTCCCAAATACCACCACTACCCTTGGCAAGAGGTGGGTAAGGGTGACGGGGAGGGTGGAATATTATTCAGGTGTAAAAAGGAAGAAGTCCTGATGCTTAGACAACATGGATGGATCTTGAGGACATTATGCTGAATGAAATAAACTAGGCACAAAAAGACAAATATTGAATGACCTCAATGCTATGAACTAAGTATAAAATATAAATTTATAGAGATAGAATCTAGAATATTGGCTACCAGGGGATATATTGAGGATCAGGGAATAGGAAGCTAATGCTTAATTTGTACATAATTTTTATTTAGCTTGATTGGAAAGGTTTGAAAATGGAAGTGAAAAATCAGGGGGAGGAGTTGGGGTATATGACAATCCTCTATACTTTCAATGTAACTGTTCTGAAATCTAAAACTTTCCAAAAATAATTATAATAGTTTATTATATGAAGTTTTAGAAAGTAAAAAAAAAACTTCTTAACACAAGAGTAGAAGGGAATTTCCTTAAACAGATTAAGCTTGTCTAATATGAACCTATGGTAACAACCATAGTTAACAAAGGATTTTGGGGAGATCAGCTTTTCCCTTAGAATCAGAACCAGACAAATAAATCTGCTCTCACCACTGCTATTCCACCTTGTTTTGGAAGGGCAGTCAGGGCAATAAGGCAACTAGAATGAAAGGAAAATGTTAAATATTCATGGATGCTGTTAATACATGAATGGAAAAATCCACCACAATCTACAAATATTACAATCAGTAAGAGAACACAGCAAATCTCTGGTACAGGCTTAACAAATAAAATCAATATTATTGCTCTACACCAGCAAAAACTAGAAAATAAAGGGCAATATCAGACTGGAAGAAAATATCATAACAAACAAACCATTAAAGGATTAATTTACAAAATACCCAAACTCAATATGAAAAATCACAAATGACCCAACAGAGAATGAAGAGAAACATGCAGGGGCCAATAAACATTTAGAAAACTGCCTATAGCAGTGAAGCAGGCCAGTAAGATAGGGAATCAATAGATGGATCTGGAACCTGGCAAAGAGCCCATGTGGACATCAATACCCCAGATGGCTGCTGGAAGACCCTCATGATATTTCTCCCAGAAGCCAGGAGAAGCCCCAAATATTCTCCAGGGGCCTTATAATTGGGCCATCCTGGGGGTATTGATTGGTAATCAATCAAAACAGCAAACACCTGGGACTCCTCCCATACCATTACCAAAGGGGTGGAATAACTAATGGTTTAAAAAGCAAGCACAAAACATTTCTTGGCCCTGCTCTCAGCACTCATGGCTTCTGCACCCTGCTCTTGCTGTGTCCCCCTTGCATGGAAAAACATACAAATAAAACTTGGGCAATTATAATCTATAATGGGAAATTATAGTCTATAAATCAGCCCTCTTTATCACTCTTCAGCTCCTTACCCTCTACTGGGGACCCATAACCTCTTATTTTCTCCCATTTCTCTTCTCTCCCTACCTTAATAAATTACTGGCCTAACTAACCTGATGTGCTCTGAAATTCATTTCAGCAGCATAAGTCAAGAAACTAGACCAAATCCCATAACAGGAGGAACTGCAAGATCCAGGGTTCAGGAGGTCCACAGGGCCCAGGGAGGGTGGGATCCCAGGACCAGAGGGAGAAGACAGTGGAGGAGGATCTCTGCCACCCTAAGGCTGGTGACAGAGGCTGCTCAGTTTGCCTCTCCCTCCAGGACACCACATTTGACTCCCTCCCCCTCCCGGAGGCTAAGAAAGTTTATGATAGGCCCATTCTTCTCTTATGACCTGCATGTGGCAACACTTGGGGGACATTCTCACCCTTCAAAGACTTCCTAAGATCACTTAAGTAAGTTGTGCAATAAATGCATACTGAATATTTTCAATTGTGAAGTAGATTCACACAGAGTATTTTCTGCTTGAATACAGGGTTTGGGGATTCTTGGTGCAACAGGCTGAAACAATGGGGTATTGTATTTTATTTGATATAATTCAGGAAATGGACACCCTGCACCATCATGCCAACAGAGCATGTGCTCCAACTGCCTGGGATCCTGCATGAGCATTTTCCATATGAGGTAAACTAATGACAGTGTCTCCCTCTGCCCTGTAGGTCACTGTGTCCTGAGGCCAAGGGTGGTCCCTCCAGGGATGAAGCATTTCAGAGAAAGTGAGAAAACTCAATATCTGGAAAAAAGCAATCAATATCAAATGTGCTAGACTATGGGAAGAATGGATAGGTAGAATATTGATCGATTGCAAGTTTTAAAAGAACCAGAGAAAAACCTCACCAGGAGTTCACCAAACAGATTACCTGAGGTTTTATTTCAGGGAAATGAGCACTTTGAAATGCAAGAAAACCATCTGCTTCCTGCTCCCATTTATCCCCTCAATCAGAATCCCAGAGTTCTATAACTTCCAAAGAGTTGAACATTTGTTTCTCAACCTTGCAGAGGTGAGTTCCCTGCCACAATATTCTTTCAGCTTTACCTAAGACCGTGAATAAAAGAAAATAAACAGGAAGCAACCAGAATGAGAGGCTGGAATTTTTACAATTATCTTTTTGGGATACTGAGAACCATGAAAAGAACTCAATAGAAAGAAATCTTGGAAATCTGAATGTCTATGTGTTTCATGGGACTACACACAATTCAAACTTTTGTTGTTAAGGAATCTCACTGCTTCAGGCAATGTACAGGATCTGGGAATAGGAAAGTAAGGAAACATGTATTATTCTGGCCTTAGGGAAGCAGATAGAGATGGTGAAATGCCATTACTTATGAGACTAGTTTAAAAAAAGAGAATACCAAATAGTGGCATGAATGCAGAACAATGCTGATATGAATGCAAAACAAAAGGATACAGCCACACTGGAAGATTGTGTCAGTTTCTTATAAACTTACCAAATGACCCTGTAACCCCACTTCTACCTATTTACTGAAGTGAATTTTAAGTATTTTCACACAATGTCCTGTACACTTATATTGAAGCAGATTTGTTCTTGGTCACAAAAACTGGAAAAAATGACAATATTCATCAGCAGGTGGAAAAAAAAAGACAGGAGAAAGGATTACTGAGTAATATGGGGGCCTGAGTAGCCCCCTCTCATCCTAGGGTGAAAAAAAGAGACAAAGAGTAACAAATAAGCATCAAAGCCCTCCTCCATTTACATAAAATAGGAGAGAGACTCACACATCCACAGCTGGCCTAACCTCCAAGGCAGATGCCTGCGGGCAATAATTCATGAAGCCCAAATTTACTTAAAAAGATGAGAAGATGGAAGTGGGGGAGCATTTCTTTGAGCTTTCAGGTAGATTAAATCAGAGTTCATCCCCTGGGAGGACACTCTTGACACAGTTAAGGAACTTTTTTATGGGGAAACCCCACCCTTTAACCAAGGCTCCAACTCCCAGCAAGGCTAGGGACCAGGTGGAGCTATTGGCAGGACATGATGAGTTCTCAGGTCAGTCACAGATCCTGGCTTGTCAGGCCCAAGTAGCCACCCTAAAGGAGGTCACACAGCCCCTTCCTTGGATCACCCTTGCATATCAAAGGCCCACTACCCACCTCCCTGGAAATTATGCTTATTGGAACAATTCTTATCAACCATCGAAGCCCAGTAGGGGCCACTCGTGCTCTTACTTTACCCACTATTGGTTGCATGAGCCACCACATAAGAAGACTGAGCATCCTGCTGCTGGGGTAGAGGTGGGTGCCTAGTTGATGGTCCCAAGGGAGCCCAGCCTTCCAGTCATCACTCCTAAGGCACCAGACCAGTGACTGAAGCCATCAGGGCTTATGAAACCTGACCTGACATCACATGAACTTCATCAAGCATCCCCAGTGTATATACCATGTGGAGAAGAAGAATCAAAAAAGTGAATTTCTGTATTCCAAAGAGTATGATAGGGAAGATGGGTAATTGTACACAGCCAATGTTACAAATAATACAATTGTATAAAAAAGACATGCAGTTACTATAATAACTGCTGAATTTGTCCATTATACATTTGTTCTCTTGAAATATTGAGGCTTGAATAAGACTGGGGACCAAGCTCCTGTATATATCAATATATAGATATAGATACCACATGCACATATATTAACTACTTAGAATAATTCAATAAGTTTGCACATGAAAAAACATTTGCCAGTGATCTTCTCATAGAAATTAGAATGGAGAGGTCATACAGCAGGAATGAATTTTAATGTTGATTTTATACAATTTTCACTGCATGTTCCTGATGGAGACTGTTCCTTTGGCTTTCAATCCATATTCTTTGAAGACTTACTAAGTGTCTCTGATCAGAGTCTCTTGGCTTGATTAACTGCTAGATATTTTCATATACATTTCTCTAGAATGGGGATTCTTTCCTCTCAGTAATTAGAAAGTATGATCTGAGCAAGGTTTTCTGATCAGATAATCCATCAGAGTGTGTTGATTTGATTTTGTTTATGAGGATCCTTTTGTGATTTTTATATATTCCCTACCTCAGTGTGTAATTGAATTTGGGACACTGGCTACAAAGTGTGTGTGTCTGGATAAATATTAATATTATATTCTTTAGACCACTGAACCAGACTGAGAGTCAAAAAATAGCAATCATTTAAATGGTTCTGATGAGGGAAGTGCCAGGACCCCAACCCCACCCTCAGCAGAAACCCACAGATTTAAGAAAATAAACTCCCCTCAGTCCCTGATCCCTTTCTCCCCCCCTTCCTCCCCTTTTCTCCATGGAATCCAAGTCAGGAAGATAAGTCCCCCAGGCTGCCCCTTAGAATTGAAATTTTCAACTCTATACAGATAGTGACTCTTTTCCTCCCTAATGGCCTTCTCCTTTTAGAAAGATAAGCTGACCTTGTTTCTCTGCCTTTGTAACCCTGACTGCCTGCTTGCTCAGGAATTTGCCCGCTTAGTGTACCTATATGAACTTATGAAAATCAGAAAACAGGGCTCAGAATCTCCTCTGGGCCTGTGGGTAATAAATCTTTTTTCATCCGTACTCCCAAGACTGACATTTGGGTTGCTTCCAGCTGGACGCAACATTTGGTTCCCTGACTGGGAAACCCAACCAAGTAGGCCAATTGTGCCTCTGGCTTGGGGTTGATGGGCACAGCCATTGGCAATCTCTGAGTGAATGAGGTGGGTGCTACCTGTCCTCTTGAGGACAGGTCCCCACAGGCCATTTCCCTACACTCTGGCTGGACTCAGTGCAGGGGCAGACTGAACATTGCAAAAAGACTCTGGAAAGGTAAGGCCCTTGATGCCAAGCCCTCAGTCAGGCCAGGCTCAGAATGGATGAGGAGACTGATCACTTCCTGAAATCTCAAGTACCGAGATTCCAGAATAGGGCAATCCCTGTGGGAGGGACTGCATAACCTCTGAGTGACTGTGTGAGTGAGTGAGGATGGCAGAGGCTTGCGCCTGCCCTACCAGTCTGTGACTCCTTGGTGTATGCTATGGAGCCAGTGTGGGCCCTAACCTGTTTTCCACAGCTATGTCATATGGCAAAATGGCTCACCCAAACTTTGTTAGGGCTCCTTATCTAAGAAGAGCCAAGTTTCTTGTGAGAGACTCGGATAGGTGGGCATCAGAGTGGTCTCTGAAGAGGCAACCCCTTCCTTTGTCTGTCTCATGCCCCCGACTCAGGGTGTGGATTTAACACTATTAATCCCTCGGAGGGACTGCATAACCTCTGGGTGACTGTGTGAGTGAGTGAGAATGGCAGAGGCTTGCATCTGCCGTACCAGTCTGTGACTCCTTGGCATATGCTATGGAGCCAACATGGGCCCTAGCCTGTTTTCTGTGGCTACATCATACAGCATAATGGCCACACCAAAATTTACCTGGGTGCCTTAGCTAAGATAAGCCCAAGTTCTCACAAAAGGTGCAGACAGGTGGGCATCAGAGTGGCCTTGAAAGAGGCAACCCCTTCCTTTGTCTGTCTTAAGCCACTGATGCAGGGTATGGGTCCATTACAGTCAAAACCTACCATCTTAAACTGCATGCTCAAGAACTTCAAGAAGGTTTTTTTTTTCCAGAGATTATGGCATCTGGACAAACCTCATCATCCTCCAAGCCTTATTGGAAGTAGAGTGGCCCACTTTTAATGTTGACTGGCCCTCAGAAGGGACCCTGGATATAGCCAAGGTCTGTGCAGTATGGCTGGTGGTCACAGGAACTCCTGGTCTCTCTGATCAGTTTCCCTAAATCAATTCTTGGTTGGAGATAGCCCAGATTCTGCCTCCTTGGGTTCAATTGTGCATTGGAAAAAAGGGACAGAGCAGGGTCTTGGTTGCACAGGAATTGGGGTTCTGGAAGCCAGTCATTCATCAAGAGTCCTCAGAGGAGGACCCACCACCACCCCCACTGCCATACGCTCTGACTGCTCTAGACTCTCCTGGCCCAGGAGTGCAGGCAGATCTCCCAGAAACACCCCCACCTTCAGTCCCTCCAGGAACATTGACCCCCTCTGAGGAAAGCCCTGCAACCCCCCTACCAAGGAGACTCCAGTTGGCACTACCCGCATTACAGATGCCCCTCCATGAAACACAGGGTCCAGCCCAGATGTGTGAAAATGGGACCAGCCAACCCAGGAGGCCTATACTATACTACCAGCCATTCACAACTAAAGACATCTTAAACTGGAAGCACCACACCCCCTCCTACTTGGAAAAGCCCCAGGCCCTTATTGATCTCAAGGAATCCATTTTCCTACTTGGGATGATTGCCACCAACTCCTCCTGATTTTGTTTAATATGGAGTGGAGACGATGAATTCTGATGAAAGCCCAAAAGTGGCTTTCAGGAACAGGCCCCTACTGGCATCTTAAACCCAGAAGATTGGGCAAGAGAAGCAGCACCAGAAGCCCAACTGAACTGGGACTTCAGCACTGAATAGGGACTGGCAGCACTCCAGCAATACCTGGAAATGCTCCTCCAAGGGGTCTGAGAGGGAGTAAAATGACCCACAGACATGACAAAGATGACTTTAGCTACTCAAAAGCCTGATGAATCTCCGGGAGATTTCTATCAACAGCTTTGTGAAGCCCACAAAATCTACACTCCTTTTGACCCAAAAGCTCCGGGAAACCAGAGGCTTGTAAACACTGCCTTTGTTGCACAGACAGCAACAGACATTAAAAGAAAGCTCCAAAAATTAGAAGGGTTCACGGGCATGAACATCTCTCAACTACTGGAAGTCACCAATAAAGTATTCATCAATCAAGATGAAGCCACCAAACAAGAAGCCAAGAAGCAAATAAAACATCAAACCTCCCTACTAGCTGCAGCCTTAGGAAATCCTGATCCCACCAGATAAGAAGGACCACCTCAAAAAGGGGGGACAAGTGCCAGAAGGGTGCCACTGGCCAGAGACAAATGTGCTTACTGCAAAGAGAGTGGACATTGGAAAAAATGAGTCCTCCCAAAAAAACTGAGGTACATAGAGGAAATATCCCTAAAGGGAAATACCGACCTAAGCCCCAGACCATCTGCCCAGGCTGGCAGGACTCAACCCTGAATAGGGGCAACTGGGCTCACTGGAACTTGGCCCCCATGAGCCCATGGTCAAACTACAAGTCAGGGGCCAGTCAATGACTTTCATGGTGGACACTGGTGCTGAACATCTTGTGGTCAAAATCTCCATCCCCCCTTTGGTGGAAAAACCACTAATATCCTAGGAGCGACTGGAGACCAGTCAAGTCAATGGACTTTTTGCCAGTCAAGAACTTGCCAGCTCAGTGGCCACAAAGTAACTCATGAATTTCTGTACCTTCCTGAAAGTCCAGTTCCCCTGATTGGTAGGGACCTCTGAACCAAACTGAGAACCCAGATTACCTTCAAAACTGAAGGGCAGCAAGCTTAAACCTCAGGACCAGACTCACTCTCCTCGTCACCGTGCCCTGAAGCAAAGAATGGAGACTTCATGTGGAAGAAAGTTCAGGTCAGAATCCGGAAAAACTGCTGGAACTTTTTCCAAAGGATTGGGCAGAAAAAAAAACACTAGGGATGGCACAGAACCATGAAACCATCATCATCGACCTGAAGCCTGGAGCGATCCCGGTCCAGCAGAGGCAGTATCTGATCCCCCATGAAGCATAATTGGGCATAGCCGAACATATAGATCACCTGAAGACAGAGGGAATCCTAATCGAATGCCAATCACCTTGGAACACCCCATTATTGCCAGTAAAAAAAGCAAAATGGGACCGGATATCGACCAGTGCATGATTTACAAGCCATTAATAATGCCACTCTCACCTTACATCAGGTTGTTCCCAACCCCTACACTTTGTTAGGACAGCTGCTGCTTGAAGCCATTCACTTGCGTTCTTCTGCCTGTGGCTGCATGCCCCACCCCCTGGCCGAAGCCAGCCTCTGTTTGCTCTTGAGTGGGAAGATCCCAAAACCCTGCAGAAAACTCAGCTAACCTGGACCTGGCTGCTGCAGGGCTTCAAAAACTCCCCAACCCTATTCAGGGAAGCCTTGGCAGCAGATTTGGCCACCTACCCCCAAGAAGACTGTAGGTGTGCTCTCTTACAATATGTAGATGACCTCCTACTTGCCAGTGAAATGGAAGAGGATGCTGGAGAGGGGCCTAGACTCTCTTAGAACTTCTAACACAGACTGGGTACAAAGTGTCTTAGAGAAAGGCCCAGATCTGTAAACAGCAAGTTAAGTACCTGGGGTTCAGCATCACATAAGGACACCGGATGCTCAGACCCGAATGAAAGAAACTTATCTGCACAATCCTTACCCCCACCATGAAAAGAAAGCTTGGCTGGTTCCTCAGCACTGCAGGGTTCTGCGGCATCTGGATTCCCAGGTTTGCAGCCATGGCCAAGCCCCTTTATGAAGTTTTGCCAGGTCCGGAAAAAAAGCCTCTTGCCTGGGGAGAAGCTCAACAGGGGGCATTTCAAAACACCAAAACTTGGTGAAGGCCCTGCCTTGGGGCTCGCAGATGTAACTAGAATGTTTAACCTGTTCATGCATGAAAAGAAAAAGGTAGCATTGGGGGTTCTCACACAAACAGTCGGCCCCTGGCAAAGACCTATTGCTTACCTCTCCAAGCAGCTGGACTCCATGGCTGCAGGGTGGCTGCCATGCCTAAAACCTTGGCAGCAACTATGACCCTTATCAAAGAAGCTGACAAATTAACTCTTGGACAGGCAATTCAGGTTATGGTGCCACACGCAGTCACTGCCCTAATGAACTCACATGGGCACTGGTGGATATCGAATCCCCAGCTCACACATTATCAAGGTTTACTCTTTGAAGACCCCAGAGTGACAATAGAAATGGTGCACAGTCTAAATCCTGCCACCTTTTTGACAGATGAGGAAAGGACTCCTGAACATGACTGTGTCGAAGTGACAGAAGAAGTTTATGCCAGTCGCCCTGACCTCCAAGACAAACTGCTCCATTCCCCAGATCAGACACTATTTGCAGATGGGAGCAGTTTTGTTAAAAATGGGGAAAAGCATTCTGGGTATGCAGTCATCACTACCGAATGGGTGGTGGAAGCAGAATCTCTACCACGGGGATAGTTTGTGTAATGGGCAGAGCTCTGGGCGCTGCTCCATCCCTGCAGCTAGCCACTGGGCAAGCAGTAAACATATACACTGACTCTAAGTACACATTTGCTACCATTCATATCCATGGGGCAATTTATAAAGAAATAGGTCTGCTAACCACAGGGGGAAAGGAAATCAAAAACAAAGAAGAAATTATCCCACTGTTAGAAGCAATCTGAAAACCAGACAAGATTGCCATCATCTACTGCTGGGGACATCAGAAAGGAATGGATATGGTCGTTCAAGGAAACAGGTTAGCTGACAAAGCAGCTCAGCAAGTGGCTGAAGAAACCCATGGAATACAAGTCCCAGAATTAACAATGCAACTGTCTCTCTTAGGATAAGATACTGATCAACTAAGCTATACCCAGGAAGAACAGGAGTGGGCTGAAAGAGAAGGGGGAAGCCGAACCCCTGAAGGAACTTGGCTGCTCCCAGATAACTGGATTTTTGTACCAAAAGGAGCCACTCATGCCCTCATCCAGCGATATCACCAACTCACCCACCCAGGAAAAACTGCACTAGATGTCTTGTTCAGGAGATACTACTACTTAGCCCAGCTAACTTCTCTGTGTGCCACCATCAGCAGCCAGTGACAAGTTTGTGCCAAAAACAACCCCTTGCAGGGCCCCCATACTCCAGCAGGTATCCAGCACATGGGAATGGCCCCCTTTGAAGATATCACAGTAGATTTCATGGAAGTGAAACCAAGTCAGGGATACAAATATCTGTTGGTGATGATATGCACCTTTTCAGATTGAGTCGAAGCTTTCCCCACTCACCGAAAAGGCAAGAGAAATGACTAAGGCTTTACTTAGAGAAATCATTTCATGACATGGGCTGCCATTGTCAATTGGAAGTGACGATGGCCTGGACTTCGTGGCTGCTGTAGTACAAGAGCTGGCAAAACTGTTAGGAATCAAGTGGAAACTCCATACTGCTTACAGGCCCCAGAGCTCAGGGAAAGTTGAATGCATGGATTGAATCCTCAAAGCCACCCTAGCCAAATTCTGCCAGGAAACTGGTCTCCCCTGGGTAGACTCACTTCCCTTGACCCTTCTCTGAGTTAGGTGCAACCCAGGACCCACTAGCTATTCACCCTTTGAAATTCTATTTGGGCAGCCACCCCCAATTATCCGGGCCTTCAGAGGAAATCTCAAACTTCTGGGGCAGGCTAGGCAAGATTCCATTCTCCAGCAGCTGGGGAAAACTCTAGCTGAAATACATAAAGCTATCTGGTCCTGGAATCCTATGCCCCTGGGACACCCAGTGCACCCCTACTGGCCAGGGGACCTAGTCTGGGTTAAAGACTGGAAAAAAGAACCCCTTCAGCCTTCCTGGACAGGTCCACATACTGTGATCCTTGTAACTCCTACTGATCTTAAAGTTGCAGGCATCGCCCTTGGATCCATCATTCCAGGATTAAGAAGGCACATCTTGATAAAGAGCAGGACAGCTGGACAACCCAATTGGTACCTGGCCACCCCTTGAGAGTGTGAGTCACCAGGGATCCCCGAGCACCAACCTCATCAAACGTTTGCTGAATCGATCCCTGCTCCTGGTGGATCCTGTGCTTAAACGGCCTGCTCAACTTGGTATTTGGAGTTAGATTCATTGCTGTGGCCCCTGCAGACTGGACTGTTGTGAATAGAGCCCTAATTGCATTTGCTTACTGGTGTATAATAGGATGCTTCTGTGCCTTAACTTGCTTGTCTTTTACTTCTTTGCCCCCTCCCTAAGAGCTGATACCTGCCCCCAAAATCTATGGCAGCTGCAAGTTAGCAAAGCTGGGACAAACAATCCATGCTGAATGCTTCAGTCCCATTCTCAGCAGGTGCAACTTCAGCCTCTGTAATGTTTGACGCTTGCAGGGCAATCCAAGATCATGCTCCTTATACCTTGCTGGTTACCCCATACTCCCACACCCCCATACCTGTCCCCAGGAGAGGGTGTAGGGGTCACAGCTATGGGAGTTATGACAAATAAATCTACCAAGACCCCCCAAAAGGCAGAGGACTCTGCCACTCTTGGAGCTTGCTGGTAGGTGCCACTACTCCTTGGAAGGGGGTCCCACCGACTTCGTATCTCTTACAGAAAATCCCCAGCCCGGCAGTGTGTGGCATAGGAACCTGGGACCCCATAAAACTCACCTTTTTCAACATAGCCACTGGATCAGAAAATAACTCTTTTAAAGGCCCAGGCAGGACTAAAACTAGAAATCAGAATACACAACCTATCGGGGCCAGACCCAGGAGACCTCATACTGGTCCAACTGATCCTGGTAACCCAACCCCCAGAGAAAACTGTGATGAAAAATATCAGTAAAGCCACTCAGACACTAAAAGCCAAAATTAAAACAGCACCCCACAATGTTCTTTTGAACCAGGTTCGAAATTTCCACCAACTCCTAAATGAATCTCCACCTGACATAGCTGCCTCCTGCTTGCTATACATTCCTCCAGTCTAACCATCTTCCCTGTACCTGTCCCATGGAACATAACCCTCCTATCCCTTGTCAGCTCTGCCACAGGAACCAGGCCCCTCCCAGTCTGCATAACCAAACCCCCCGGAAAACTGGTTAATGTAAAAACATAACTACCAGGTCTCCTTCAACGATCCTCCCTCTTGGAAGGGCCAACTGTGACACCACCCAAACACTCAGTGAGCCTGACCAATACACCACAAACTCCACCATCTGGGTCTGTGGCACCAATGCCAACCAGCGCCTACCCCAGGATGGCCAGGGCATCTGTTATCTGGCTTAGCCAGTACCATCATTTTCAGTGTATAGAAATGAATTGCCTGGAGAACTCTCCCAAGCCAAACAAGCAATACAGGCAATTCTGATACTCTTAGGACTAGGAGTAGTCAGGAGTGCAGCAGTAGCAGGGGCTTCTCTCGCAGTTGGTCAGGAGGGCTTACAAACACTAGCATGGGAAGCATCTATGACCTCAAAGAAATATCGGGGGCTCTTAAGGGGTCGCAAGACCAGATAGACTCTTTGGCAGAAGTGGTTTTGCAAAACAGGTAAGGATTGGACTTGCTCACTAAAAGTTTTGGGGGGATTTGTCAGGCCCAGGGGGAAGAATGCTGTTTCTATGCAAACTCCTCAGGAATAGTTAGGGACAAAGTAGCCCTGCTAAAAGAATAAGCCAAAGACCATTTAAACCATGTATACCAGGCATCTGCCAATGGAAATTACTTCCAGTATCTCCTCTCCTGGATTTTGCCATTTATGCCAGTAATAACCTCAGTCTTTTTCCTCTTAACTTTTGGGGCATGCATTCTACAGTACCTAACACAATACATCACTTCCCACTTAAACGCCTTAAAACACCATGTAATGCCTCATGTTAAATATCAGCCCTTGAGGACTATAGAAAAATCCCCATGATAGCAAGTGATGCCCCATAAAGAATTATAAAGGCATCAAAAGGAGGAAATGATGAGGGAAGTGCCAGGACCCCAACCCCACCCTCAGCAGAAACCTACAGCTTTAAGAAAATAAACTCCCCTCAGTCCCTGGTCCCTCTCTCCCCTCCTTCCTCCCTTTTTCTCCATGGAATCCATGTCAAGAAGATAAATCCCCCAGGCTGCACCATTGGATTGAAATTTACAACTCTATACAGATAATGACTCTTTTCTTCCCTAATGGCCTTCTGCTTTTAGAATGATAAGCTAACCTTGCTTCTCTGCCTTTGTAACCCTGCCTGCCTGCTTGCTCAGGAATTTGCCCACTTAGTGTACATATATAAACTTAGGAAAATCAGAAAACAGGTCTCAGAATTTACAGAGTGAACTCTCCTCTGGGCCTACACATAATAAAACTTTGTTCCTCTGCCTCTCTGACTGCCGTTTGGGCTTTCTCTTCATGTAAATCTCAGTCTGCTGCAACACCATGTGGCATTCAGCTTAGGAATTACTTACCTGTAGAGAGCAGTCCTCATTCAGTTATTTCACAGGAATCTCTGAGCTCAGATGGAAGGATGTCAGGCAGTTTAGCACCAGTTCCCAGAGGTGGCTCTAACCAAGATTTGTTAGTTTTCTGTGAATGATTTCCTGTAGATAATTTTGGGCTTTGTTCATTACTTAGGATGCAATCCCTAGCTTTTGCTCCCAAAACCCATTAGCAGACTTTATTCACCTCTTTCAAATGCAGACATTCTGAAAGCTAGAAACTTCATTGTAGATGAATCATGGGATATAGCCACAGGCTCATCTCCACTCAAAGGCTTCTTTCAACTACCCCACCCTCAGGAAGCAGGTTAAAAATTGCAGGGCCTCAGGGAAACTCCCTATTCTGGGGCAAATCCCATTCCTCACTTTTCCTAGCCCCATTTGAGAATCACTGGTATGGAGGCAGACATTTAGCTTCTAGGCAGATGAAAATTCTAAATCTCTGTGGACATCTCCTGAAAGGACATGGCACAGGGTTAAAGGACAGGAGGGAGGGAGTGCTCTGACAGGGCAGGGCTTCCATGAAGGGAGCCAAGAAGCTGGAGGACAGGTGGGTCACATGGAGTGGACCAGGGTTATGTCACAGATGTCCCTGGTGCCACAGCTGGAGATTGACCCTGGGAGCCAGAGCTGGAATAAAATATGGACACAGGTGTGTGGGTGCAGGGAGGATGCTTCCCAGTTCCTGCTCCTTCTTCCTCACTTCCCATTACATGTTCCCCAGCTGGGATCCATCCCCTCTCTGAATCTCAGGCAAGGACACAGGTCTCTACTCCCCTCCCACACCCACCCTCTCTGCCTTGGGTCAAATAAAGAAAAAGCATAGGAACACTAGGCAAAGCTTGAGGTTAGAAAGGAAATACCACAATTCATAAGCTCAGTGGCCACAGGAAACAGTTTAACAGAATGAGCAACTGTAGGGAATGTAAATGGAGGATTTTGGAGTTGACCCAGAAGAAGATGTGGCCACTAGATGGCAGTAAGACATAATCTAGTCATAGTGGGTGTGGTGTCAAATGCATGGTGGAAGGGGACCCCTGCAGGAGAACCTCAGAGTCCACAGGTGGGAAGAAGTCCCCTGAAAGGGAAACAGGGCATGGAGTGCCAACTTGGGGCTTTATAAGCATCCATGCCCAGCCTACAAATTGAGAACCTATTTTGGGCCAGTTTCCTGGCGTATGCAAAGCCAGTTAACACTAAATGGCTAAAAATTGGTTATTGGGCTAATTTTAAGACAATTGCATATGAAAGTATTTGAGTTTGGCTGTGCCTGAAAGACCTCAAAGTGACTTTATTTCTCCAAGTATTTTCTCAAGAGGTTTTTCTGGTAAAGGGACAGCTAGACAAGTCAGCTTTGAGAGTTTTAAAGCTACTATGTCTGAGATGACTCATCAGTATTACCAACAACAATACTAAGCCTCTCCCACAAATGCATTTGTCCCTGTCCCTATGTTGTATGAGGACTTTTCAATGTGGAAGGATTCTTTCCAGGGGAAGACTCCTCCATGGGATTCATCCCCAAGGCCTGGTGCACAGGATGACAATCATCATAAGAGTTAAACACACCACTTGGAAGACATTTCATTTCTTGGTACATAGAAGTTTGTTAAGAGTCAATTCTAGGCCAAGTAATGCCATTTATAATGTCTTCCCATTTTTTTCTGAAAACCAACTGACTTCTTTAAAGAAAACTCTCTCATGGACTCCTAAATCAAGTCAAAGGCCCACCTGTGTCTATTGTGACAATTTCTGCCCTGATCTCCAGGTCACGCCCCTACCTCTGACCTCAGACAGTTGCCTAAATAAGGTTGGTTATAGTCCCTGGGGCCACTGAAGGCCAAACTAACTGTGGATATATTTACTTATAGAAACATTCACACCAACACTGACATCTACCTTTATATATATGTATCTATATATATTAACTGAAAGGTCCACAACATAGCTTCTGTATCACTCTTGTCATTTGCTCTGACACAATTGTACAAGTTTTTATTTTCATGGAAAAAAGACCATTTATAACTCCTTTCCCACTCCCCCCTGACCTTTTATTCCCTACCCC
>JAKSZT010008315.1:5909496-5937924 GCA_026826555.1 Tolypeutes matacus | reverse complement strand
ACTATGGACTAGAGTGGACTTGATGGGTATTCTCTTGTTCACATATGGTGATTCTAGCAATGCAAGAAGTTGTAACAATGAGGTGGAGCCAGTGGCCACTTGACACTTTTGGGGTAGGGAGGGGACGAGCAGTTGAAATACAGTGGCTTCTTTGGGAGTTAGAGGTTGTCCTGAGTACTGTTGTGGCAACGGATGTAGGCCATTTTAAATCAGCACACACCACTCAGAACTGAGTGGGAGAGAGTGTGGTCTACAGTGTGAACTGTGGTCCATGGTTGGTGGCAAGGCTCCAGGATGTGTAAGTTCATTGAGGGTGGTGGGCCACACTGTGGGAGATGTTTGTGTGGGATGTGGTGGGAGGTGTGGGTGGTGGGCAACATGGGAATCCCAGTGGGTTCCGTGTAATATTTTGGGTAATCTAAGCACCTCTTAAAATATATGTATTTATATATAAAACATTTGTGTAAGCAAAAAAAAAAAAAAAAAAAAATATTGGTTCATTAGGTCTCAATAAAACAGATTTGTTTAAAAAAAACAAAAAAAAAATCTCTATAATAAATTCAATGAAATGGCTAAAGAAATTAAGGATATTAAGAAGACATTGAGACATTTGGTCCCGGCTTGGCGAGGAGGCCGCGGCCGCCGCATCAGAGCTGACGTGGGGGCTACGTGGGGTCGCTGCCGGCGCCGGCGCCGGGTTGCTGGGCGGCGGCGCCGCTCCTGAGCGGCGGGCCGGGCTCGGCGTCCCCACCTCCTCTGGCCCGTAATCAGTGACGAGGTCCGCTACGTAAACCCATCGCAGCGGCTCAATGTGCCATGCGGGCCAGCTTGCCTTCACCAGGAGGCCCCGGGAATTGAACCCGGGGCCTCCCATATGGTAACCGGGAGCCCAACCAGTTGAGCCACAGCTGCTTCCCAAGGCTATTTCTTGTGGAGGCACTGGAAACGGAACCTGAGACCTCCAATGTGGGAGGGCGGCACCTAATCGCTTGAGCCACTTCTGTTCCCTGCTGTGTTTTATCTTTCATTATGCTTTTCTTATTGTATCTCTTGTTGCATTGTCTTGTTGCATCAGCTTGCTGTGCCTGCCCATCGTTCCAGCTCACTGTCTTTAGGAGGCACTGGGAACCAAACCAGGGACCTTCCATGTGATTACTGTGGCTTTGGCAGGAAGCTGGCATTTCTTCAATTCTGGTTGCCTCTGGAAAGAGGAGGATAAATAAAGAAGAAAACGGGGAAGGAGCAAAGCTTTGGTTACAAATGTCTTAATAATGAGCAAATGTGGCAGGAAAAAATATATTAAGACAAATCTAAGACAAATGACCATGGAAACAGTTGACTCCCAGCAGGATGGAAGTATAACAGATTCTGTGGCAGAGAGCAAATCTGCTCATATGCAGACTCAGACTGGTCAAAATTCAATCCCTACTTTAGCTCAGGTTTCTGTAGCTGGATCAGGCACCGGAAGAGGCTCCCCAGCGGTAACTCTAGTGCAGTTACCTTCGGGCCAAACTGTACATGTCCAGGGAGTAATTCAGACACCACAGCCATCGGTTATTCAGTCACCACAAATACAAACTGTTCAGGTAGTAACAATTGCAGAGACAGATGAATCTGCAGAATCAGAAGGTGTAATTGATTCTCATAAACATAGAGAAATCCTTTCACGAAGACCCTCTTATAGAAAAATACTGAATGAACTTTCCTCTGATGTGCCTGGTGTTCCCAAGATTGAAGAAGAAAAATCTGAGGAAGACGGAACACCCCCTAACATCGCTACCATGGCAGTCCCGAGTAGCATATATCAGACTAGCATGGGGCAATACAGTATGTATGCTACCATTCGATATGGTACAGCTCTGGCTTTAAGTCTTCTGTAGTTACAATGAAGCAACTTGGATTTTGGCATTAAATTATTCTATTTAAAAATGCATCAACAGTACCAATATGTGTCATAGAATGAAAAGTGTATGTTAAATGAGAGAGAGAGAGAGAGATTTGTATTGACAGCTGTCAAATACTTTTGAACAGTAAAAAAAAAATTATTACAGAATATAGAAGAAAAAATTGGGCTAAGAGTAAACAAGGGAGGGTTTTTCCTTTTTATATGATTATATTCATCTCTAGTTAAATTTAAAACTTACTGTTTTCTGTTGTCTTTATGGTACATGCAAACATGATAAGATGTCAATGTCTGTATTTCATTCTTGTTGGCTTTCTGTTACCAACAATTGCATATTTTAATTTCTAATTTAAAGAGATACATTTGTGTTTTAAATTTGTTTTAAATGTAATTCTGTTTTCACTGCTCTTTACTGTGTTAATTTGTGCTACAGTTTTTCCTAAAAGAACGGAAAAATGTTTTATTTTTTAAAACTATAGCAATTGGACAGATTATTTTATTTGAAATTTAAAGTATTGAAAGCTTTAAATAAACAATACATTCACATTAAAAAAAAAAAAAGAAGACATTGAGTGAGCATAAAGAAGAATTTGAGAGCATACATAGAAAAATAGCAGATCTTATGGGAATGAAAGGTGCAATAAATGAAATTAAACATAGATGAATCATATACTAGATTTGAGGAGGCAGAAGAAAGGATTGACAAGCTTGATGAAAGGGCCTCTGAAAGTGAACATACAAAAGAATAGATGAAGAAAAGATTGGAAAAACTGGAACAAGCTCTCAGGGAACTAAAGAACAGAAAGAGATGTGCAAACATATGTGTCATGGGTTTCCCAGAGGTTGAAGAGAAGGGAAAAGGGGCAGAAGGAATATTTGAAGAAAAAATGTTAGAAATTTCCCAACCCTATTGAAGGATATACATATCTATGTCCAAGAAGCACAAAATACTACCATCTGAAAAAAATCGTAATATACCAACTCTGAGACATGTACTAATCAGAATGCCAAATGCCGAAGACAAAGAGATAATTCTGAGCGCAGCAAGAGAACAGCAATGCATAATGTATAAGAGATACTCAATAAGATTAAGTGCTGATTTCTCACCAGAAATCATGGAGACAAGAAGGCAGTGGCATGACAGTTTTAAGATACTACAAGAGAGGGAAGCAACTTGGCTCAATCAGTAGGGCTCCCGTTTATCATATGGGAGGCCCCGGGTTCGGTTCCCGGGGCCTCCTGGTGAAGGCAAGCCTGCCCGCATGGCGTGGTTAGCTGACCCAACAAGCACAAGCAGCAAGGGGGGGATAAATGAATAAATAAATAAAATCTTTAAAAAAAAAAAAAAGATACTACAAGATAAAATCTTCCAGCCAAGAATCTTATATCCAGCAAGATTGTCTTTCAAAAATGAGGGCGAGTTTAGAATATTCACAGATAAACAGAAACTGAGAGAGTTTGTAGAAAGAGACTGCGTTGCAGGACATACTGAAGGATGTGCCACAGCCTGAAAAGTAAAGAAAAGAAAAGAGAGAGAGGCCTGCAAAAGAGTCTACAAATGAAGATTATATTAATAAAAGTAACTAAAATTATCAAAATGGTGGTGAAAATAACATATTAAACCCACATAGTCAGGAATAAACTTTAAAAATGATATAATGCACTTATATTCAGAAAACAACAACTCATTGTTAAAAGAAATTTCAAAAAGACCTAAATTATTGGAAGAACATTCCATGCTCATGGATTGAAAGACTAAAGATCATTAAGATGTCAATTCTACTCAAATTGATATACAGATTCAATGCAATTGCGATAAAATTCCATCGGCATATTTTAAATAAATGGAAAACATGATTATCAAAATTTACTTGGAAGGGCAAGGGGCCCTGAAGAACCAGAAACATCTTAAAAGGAAAAGCAAAGTTGGAAGACTCCCATTTCCAGACTTTAAATCATATTAACTAGCTACAGTGATAAAAACAGCATAGTACTGGCATAAAGACAGACACATAAACCAATGGAACTGAAATGATGGTTAAAAAGGAGACCCTCACATCTATGTTCAAGTGATTTTTGACTAGCCTGTCAAAACCACCCAGCTTGGGCAGAACAGTCTGTTAAACAAATGATGGACAATGACTATTCCAAGGGACAGAGAGAGTCTCCAACTGCAAGCAAGATAGTCCCATCTATCAGCCCCATGTTATCTAAGACCCATCTCAATTAGAGGAAGAGTGGGCTTCATCATCCCATAATACTCAGGATTGAGGAATGAATGATGTACTAGAGTAAACTTATTGTTATTCTCCTATAGACTCATTGTTATTCTAGCAATGGAAGAACTTTTATCACTGATGTGGAGGCAGTGGCCATTGTGTCCTGAGGGGAGGATGGGCGAAAAATAGGTGTAATATGGAGGCATTTTTGGGCCATTGGAATTGTCTTGAATGATGTTGCAATGACAAATACAGGCCATGATATATTTTGTCATAACTTACAAAATTGTGCACAGAGAGTTTAAACTATAATGAAAATTATAATCCACACTTACTGGC
Organism: Tolypeutes matacus; assembly: GCA_026826555.1. Taxonomy (NCBI): domain Eukaryota; kingdom Metazoa; phylum Chordata; class Mammalia; order Cingulata; family Chlamyphoridae; genus Tolypeutes; species Tolypeutes matacus. The sequence continues at coordinate 5,933,463 of JAKSZT010008315.1, read as the reverse complement.
AATGCTCCAATATGTGTTCATCAATTTTTAAAAAAGTACCACACTAATGAAGGATATTGTTAATATGGGAAAGTGTGGGTGTGGTAGGAAATCTGGCATATGGGAATCCTCTACATTTTTAAAGGAACATTTATGTAATCTAAGTATCTTTAAAAATTATAATAATAGAAAAAACTATAGTATTCTGCAAACTCAATTCTGATGTGTTTTTTATTCTCAGTGTCATGTATCATTATTGTTCACATTTCCACCATCTCACAATTGTCTTTGTGGTTGGACTATTTGACCAGGGTCCAAAGGTGTTTCACACACACAGGAGAACTGTGTGACCCCCTGCATTTAGGATGTGTATACTCAGCCAAGAATGTGAACATTGGAGGTGCTGGTTCTAGACTGGGGGATGTGGAAATTAGGGGATTAGAGTGCCTAGCAGGGACCCCAAACAGCAATGAGTGATGGGGGATTGGGGCCATTTCATCACTGAACAACTGTGTGGTCTTTGTGGTAATGGCTGCTTCCTGAGTTGCCTGGTAGCATCTGGAAAATGAGGGACACTGATCCTTCTATCCATATCGGATGGAGGGTCCCCTGATCCCAGTTTCTCTTCTGTCTTATTCTTTCTTTCTCATCCTCAGCATCGTTTTCATGGACCCAAGTCCTGTCAGGTAACGGTGCCACGGATGAGAAAGAAAGAATAAGACAAGAAGAAAAACTGGGATCAGGGGACTCTCCATCCGATATGGACTGCTCCCTGAGTTGCCTGGTAACCTCTGGAAAATGAGGGACACTGAAGTCTCAGGTTATGGCAAGCATCCAGTAGGAATGGAGAGGCAGCCCACCTGATGGCTCATGGCCTCTAGTTTTCTGAAGTGGCTTCCTCATCTCTGGACTAGGAAGGCACTGGACACACTTGGGTCTCACCAATGACCAGTTTTCATGCCTTAGAACATCAGTCTTCCCTGACCAATGTGGCCTGGAGACTTGGCAGGGATTGGGTTAGTTTTTACCTGGAAGAAGAGGAGTCCACGGAAGTGGCCTGCAATTCCCAAAGCCATGACTGCTTTCTCTGGGCTATTTTTCAGTACATCTCAGCTGCTCCTGCAGCAACAAATGGCATCAGTTTCTCTTGCCTCTTCTGTGACCTGCCCCTTGGGAGTGGGCAGCAAGGCTAGAGGAATTATTGTTATTCTAAGCCATTTCTGGGAACATATGTATGTTTTGCAGGCATTTGGGGAATAGTTCATAAACCACTTGCTACTCAGTCATATTTACATTTTATAAAGATACTAGGCAACTTTGATTGGAGAAATTTTTAACTCTGGGAGCCTGATCTGCTGCTTTCCACAGGGAATAATTAAAAGACAGAAGAGGGCCTTTGGGAAGGCTGAGAGGTGGGCCTCAGCAGGCCACCTCTCTTGGCTCCTGTTCCATTAATATGTTGGATGATTTCTGGTTCATTAGCCAGCAAAGAGATGTGGAGCAGGGTGTGGGTTCAGAGGCCTGGGAGGATTATCTCTGATGCCTCTGCTTTGTTCCAGGATAGAAATATGTGAGGTCAATTAACAATGCCATGAAATTCACCAGGGATCTCAGTTGGAGGAGTCAATTTCAACAAGAAATTAGGTCACCTGAGGGCTGGGCTGGATGCAAAACTTGAGAGAGTTAATGGTGAGTCTCATGAACTGGAGCTTCCTCAATTTAAAATTCACCTCTGAGGTGTTAACTATAATGTAAACTATAATCCATGGTTAGTGGCAATGCTTCAACATCGTACATCAATTGTAACAAACATACCACATTAATAAGGATGTTGTTAATGTGGGAAAGTGTGGGAAGGGGATGGAGTGGGTCATATGGGAAACCCCTATATATTTTCTTATATTGAACCATCCTTGCATACCCGGGATGAAACCCACTTGGTCATGGTGTATAATCCTTTTGATATGTTGTTGAATGTGATTAGTAAGTATTTTGTTGAGGATTTTAGCATATAGGTTCATTAGAGAAATTGGTCTGTAATTTTCCTTTCTAGAGGTATCTTTGGTTTTGGTATTAGGGTAATTTTGGCATCGTAGAATGAGCTAGGCAATATTCCTTCTACTTCTATTTTTTGGAAGAGCTTAAGCAGAATTGGTGTTAGCTCTTTCCGGAATGTTTGGTAAAATTCAGCTGTGAAGCCATCTGGCCCTGGGCTCTTCTTAGTTGGGAGATTTTGATGACTGCGTCTATCTCTTTACCTGTAATTGGGCTGTTGAGTTCATCAATTTCTTCTTTCATCAATGTAGGCTGTTTGTGCATTTCTAGAAACTTGTCCATTTCCTCTAAATTATCATTCTTGTGGCATATAATTTTTCAAAGTATCCTCTTATGATACTCTTTATTTCTGTGGGGTCACTAGTGATATCCCCTTGCTCATTCCTTATTTTGTGTATTTGCATCTGTTCTTTCTTTTTCTTTGTTAGTCTGGCAAAGGGTTTGTCAATTTTGTTGATATTATCATAGAACCAGCTTTTGGTTTTGTTTATTTTTTCTAGTGCCTTCTTATTCTCTATTTCATTTAGTTCTGCTCTATTCTTTGTTATTTCCTTCTTTCTACTTCCTTTAGATTTAGTTTGTTGTTGCTTTTCCAATTCCTCCAAGTGTGCAGTTAGGTCTTCAATTTTAGCTCTTTCTTCTTTTTTAATATATGTATTTATAGCTATGAACTTCCCTCTCAGGAAAGCTTTGGCTGCATCCCATAGGTTTTGATATGTTGTGTTGTCGTTTTCATTAGTTTCAGGGTAGTTACTGATTTCTTTTGAGATTTCCTCCTTGACCCACTGTTTGTTTGAGAGTGTGTTGTTTAACTTCCATATCCTTGTGCCTAACCTGTTTCTCTGGCCCTTGGAGATTTCCAATTTCTTCCCATTGTGATCAGAGAAATAACTTTGTATAATGTCAATCTTTCTGAATTCATTGAGAGTTGTTCTGTGGCCTAGCATGTGGTCTATCTTGAAGTATGATCCATGTGCATTCGAGATGAATATAAATCCTGTTGTTTTTGGGTGTATTGTTCTGTATATGTCTATTAAGTCCAGGTCCTCTAATGTATTGTTGAGAGCCTTTGTTTCTTTATTTATTCTCTGTCTAAATGTTCTGTCTAATGATGATAATGGTGTATTAAAGTGCCCCACTATAATTGTAGAGGCATTTATTTCTCCACTTAATTTTTCCTGAGTTTGCCTCACATATTTTGAGGCAACCTGATTAGGTGCATAAATGTTTATGATTGTTCTCTTTTCTTGAGAGATTACCCCTTTTACTAATATATAGTGTCCATCTTTTTCTCTTACAATAGTTTTGTATTTAAAGTCTATTTTGTTTGATATTAGAATAGCTACTCCTGTACTTTTTGGGCTATTGTTAGCTTGTAAAATTGTTTTCCAGCCATTCACTTTCAGCCTCCTCAAATCCCTGGGTCGAAGGTGGGTTTCTTGTAGACAGCATATAGATGGATCATATTTTCTTATCCATTCTGCCAATCTGTGTCTCTTCAGTGGTGAATTTAATCCATTAACATTCAGTGTTATTACTCACAACAAATTTCTTACTTCAGCCATATTTTCATTGGGTTAATGTATGTCATATGTTATTTTGTTTTTGTTTTTGTCTTTTTCGTTGCTTTTAAACTCTCCTCCAACACTCTCTCCCTTGATTTTTTCCTTTCAACTTGTAGAACTTCCTTTAGTATTTCTTGAAGTGCCAGTTTCTTAGTGACATACCCTCTTACTTTCTGTTTATCTGTGAATATTTTGAACTCTCCATCATTTTTGAATGCCAGTTTTGCTGGATAGAGAATTTGTGACTGGAAGTTTTTTTCTTTTAGTACTTTGACTATGTCATACCACTGTCTTCTTTCCTCCATGGTTTCAGCTGAGAAATCAGCACTTAATCTTATTGTGCTTCCCTTGTATGTGATGGTTCTCTTTTCTCTTGCTGCCTTGAGTATTTTCTCTTTGTCTTGAGCATTGGACATTTTGACAATTATATGTCTTGGAGAAGGCCTGTTGGGATTTATACTGTTTGGGGTGCACTTTGCTTCCTGGATCTGCACATCCATCTCTCTCAATAGAGTTGGGAAGTTTTCAGCCATTATTTCCTTCAGCACTCCTTCTGTTCCATTTCCCTTATCTTCTCCTTCTGGGGTGCCCATCATGCATATGTTTGTGCATTTTGTGTTGTCAGTTAAATCTCTGAGTCCCTGCTGGATTTTTTCTATTTTTTTTGTCTATCTGTCCTACTATTTGTTTGATTTCAGATGTATTGTCTCCCACATCACTAATTCTTTCTTCTGCCTGTTCAAATCTGCTGTTATGTGAATCAGTATCTTTTTTATTTCTTGGATTGTGTCATTGATCACCATCATATCCATTATTTTTTTGAGTATGTTTACAATTTCTTCAGTATGTTCTCCCAGTGTCTTCTTAATATCCTTAATATCTTCCTTCACTTCATTAAGTTGGTCCATGATATTTGTTTGGAAAGCTTTGATTACTTGTTCAATGTTCTGTATCTCTTCCTGGTTTTTAGTTTGTTCATTGGACTGGTCCATGTCTTCCTGTTTCTCAGTGTGGTTTGTAATTTTTTGTTGCCCTCTAATCATTATTTTATCTTGATGGGTTTATTCAGTTGATTAGCTTCTCTCTCTGCTCTAGAGATTTATTTAGCTGGTGGTTCTGTGTGTGCGTTAAGTTTTCTCTTTGACACTTTTTCTTCTTATTTTATTTCCTTGTTTCTTTCTATGTTCCCTTATAGGGAAAAGATTAGTGCCAGAGGAATCAAAAGATGTGAGAAAGGAATAAGGATAAGAGTAATATTGATAAAAGTTAGAAATAGGCCAAATAAGACTTAGTGAAATGAATATTTAATTCATGTAGGCAGTGTAGAGTAATAGGAAAAAAAGTGGACTACCTAAATGGACTGGGAAACCAAATAGAGGAATATATATATATAATGATTTTGAAGGCTAGAATTATGAGGAGGCAGAGAATGATTAAAGAAAGGGCTAAAAGGAAAAAGTTAATATTAATAAAAAAAAAAAAGAAGAAGAAGAAAAAAAAATAGATAGAATAGAAATTGACACCCTTAAGTTGTGGGCTAATGAAAAAATGTGGTGTCTAAAAACCACAACAGAAAGCAGAAGGCAGAAAGATGGAGAAAGGATAAGAGATAGCTTGGGATACCAAAATCAATATAGACAGAGAATGGGAAATCACTGAAGAAGAAGCACAGCAAAGAAGAGGCAAGCTAGCAGCACCTAATTAAAAAAAAAAAAAAGAAGGAAAAAAGAAAAGATGTAGGAAAGAGGAAAGAAAAGCAAGAGACAACAAATAAACAGAGAAAAACCAACAACCACACAAGCAAGCAGTCAAACAAAGCTAAGGAGGAAGTGTTCCTTCTAGGGTCCTTGTGGATCCTCTCAGCCTCCTTGTGTTTATCAATCAATTTCCCTGCAGGGTTCTATCTGCAGGTTTTGAGGCAGATTTTAGGTATTAAACTAAATTAAAAAGAAGAATTCATTTTTTAATCTTCTTCATCTTTTTTTTTTTTTTTTTTTGGCGATATAAGGGACCCAAAAGAAGTCCTCTGCTAGACCACCCCCTTCACTGAGGGGACCCTAAATAGGCTCATGGAAACTAATCAAGCACTTCCCACTGCCTGGCCTCCCCAGGGGAGCTGAAGCTCTGATGCTTGCTGGTGCAGGGCGATAAAATTGGCTGACTCTGCCCCTTCTGGAGCCAAAACTCGTGTCAGCGGACTGCTGGGTAAATCAAGTTTCCTTAGCAGATTCGCCTTTCCCCTTAGCCTGGCGCTGCTTCAAGCTGGCTTATCTGCTCCTCAGATCTATAGGGGGGTCCAGGCAGCCAAATCCACAGAAGTTAAACCCCTCCCCACCTTCTGTCAGAACCCTCCGTCTCTCGGAGAATGCTCCCTCACACTGGGTGCGGGAGTCGTGGGTGCGGGATTTGTGGCTCAAACCAGCCCTTTTCCCTGTGGGTGGGGCTCAGCCATCTGTGTTAACCACCACAGGCAGGTTTAAAACTCATGAATCTCTACCGATTACTCCACACTGTCGATCTGCCTGCAGCTAGATGTCCCAAGCTTCTCGCTCCATGTGCCCACAGCACAGACCCTCAGGCAGGACCCTGTCCACAATCGGCCGTCCTCAGAGAGCTAGTCAGGGAGTGCCCTCCTAAACTGATGCCATCTTGCCTCTCCCCTATACTTTTTATATAATATTTATGTAATCTAAAATCTCTTTAAAAATGGGGTTTCTCCTGTGTGTGGGGGGGATTTACCTCTAGGGAGGAGGCTGAAGAAATAAGGTATTTGGAGTTTTTCTCTACCCCAGAAGCCACCTGATTTCCAGATCTTTGGGGTGTTTTTCTGCAAAGAACTGACTGCCTTGCTCAGTCTTCGCAGGTTCTGCAGCTTTACCAGAGATATTTTGAAATTTGCTTATTTTTTCACATAGCCAAAATATTAAACACCCATATGCCTGTGTGAGAGTTAAAACTCAGGTAGTGGCCCTGTAAGTGTTAAAACCTGGGCAGCAGCCCAACTGCTAGATTAGCTATTAACCTGGGCTCAGTTTCTTGTTTTTCCTCTATTCAGTATGTCTTGTAGCCAATTCGTAAGGTCCTTGGCCCAATACATATTCCCTGAGTACAGCAGAAATGATTTTGGAGAGTTGCATTCTGTGGTCCTTCTGTCTATCTTTGAGTGATAACTCTAGTATATAAATAGCCATGTAAATAAAGCATGGCCATGCTTGCTCGCCTGTTTATCTGAAGCAGACTGCAGGTGTGCTGGTATGAACAAACTTCCCTCTCTGCCTAAGTTTTCCTTCTGCCTACCTCCCTCATGGACTCCCGAGGTGGACATAGTGCACAAATGCCATAGTCAGCAGTATACACACTGCACAAATAAAACACAGTGGACAAGTGGCATAGTTGGCAGGATTTGATGTGTTCTTCCACCACTCCACCAGGAGGTAGGGAGTAAAGACCCTGGGTGGTCCCCACCATGTGTGTGCTTGTGTAGCTGAGTAGTTATTTCAGTGGTGTATGTGTCTGGATGTGACACCCACTAATGTCCCCACAGCACTGCTAGGTGTTCTGCAGCAGGCCGAGTGGGCAATAGGGGAAACGAGGCCCCACACTGCTGCTGCATGGGTGGGATGGGTGTTCCTGTCTTTGTTATGAGATACAATCCAAGGAGAGGGTAATTCACCAGTTGTGTGAGCAACTGCAGCAGTCACATGTGTGGCTGGAGTGCCAAGACATAACGGTTGTTAGTAGTTCAGATGAGGAAGAAGAAATAAACCCCATCCAACAAGCTCATCCAGTCATGATGCAAAAGGTGAAACACAATCAGGACATGGGGCAAGGGGGACACCCCACTGGGCAACCGCACGTGGTACAGCAAACTGTATACCATCCCTATACGCAGTCAGAAGTGATAGAATTGGGATGGCAATTTTGGCAGAAGCCAGGAAAGCCCATAGCTTCATGGCTCCTGCACCTGTGGGATGTGGGCAAGGATGGCATTTGTGCTCCGAGACTGAGATAGAGAAGTTAGTGTTGATTACTGACAATCCCTTGATGTGCCAATGTCTCTTAAGAGTGCGGCAGAATGCTAGGGGAAACCCTGATCACACATTGATGGAGTGGCTCCAGACAGCTGTTTGTATAGTCTGGAATGATGCAGGAGAGTTGCCACACTCAATAAGCCAATGGACTACATTTGCTGACCTTGTACAGGTAGTCCATGAAATGGGCATGCACAGTGCTGTCTTTGACCTTAATAACCAGGGACCTGATGCTGTGAGGTTTACGAGTAGAATGAGGGACCTGCTTGTGCAACATGCTACTGATCCTTTGTTTGGGTCTCTGATGACTATTTTGACCCTGTATGTGGGACATCTGATACATGAGGTGATAGCTATGATGGCTAGTCTTGGCAAGGCTGAGAGCGAATGGGCCAAATTTCATCCAGTGCTGACAGGGGGAGACACTCCCCCATTTCATAAAATGGATAAGTCTGCAGGCTGGGACTATAAGAGAGATCCTGTGAAAGTCACATGGATGCAAATGTGGAATGATTTGGCAGCTGCTGGGGTAGACCGAGTTAAAACAGAAGGAAAACTGAACATGGTCTTGTTAGACATTTGGAGACACCTAGAGCTTGCTTAGTGGTGAGCAGGAAAAGCCCGGAAACTGAAGTGGGTTAAGGCAACTGTAAAACTTAGTGACTACCTGGTAGAGGGCCCTGGGCACTCCACAGGGCCAGTGTTTACCTTTGCATAGGAGGCAGGCTATGGGGTCTGAGAGGGGGACCCTGGGAAAGACCAGAGGCTTTACCTGGAGCTCGCAATCCACTGGTCTTCACAGAATGTACAGTGTGTTTTGGCTATTGTGGACACAGGTGCAGAATGTATGCTTCTTTATGGGCAACTGGATAAATTCAAAGGCACTTATGCCTATGTGGATGGTTATAGTAAAGCCGGACAAAGCACCTTGCAGGTCATCCAGACAAAGGTGATGTTGGAAATTGGATGGTTGTCCCCACAAATGCACACTGTGTGCATTTCTACTATCCCAGAGTATATACTGGATATAGATGTGTTAAAAAAACTTGACCTTGCAAGCCACTATTGGTGAATTCCTGCTACATGTATGGACAGAAAACCCATGGTGCAGGGGCATGGTAAACGCACCTCCATTGTGTTGCCTGAACCCTGCAGGACAGTGACCATAAAGCAGTACTGTTTGTCTGGAAAGCATAAAGAAATATCAGCAACTATTAAAATATTGGTCAAAGAACAAATCCTCCATGATGTCTGGAGCCCATTTAACGCTCCAGTGTGGCCCATCTGTAAGCCCATTGGGACATGGTGTATGGCTGTTGACTATCAAACGCTCATCAAGATGGTTCCTCCTTTACATGCAGCTGTGCCTTCTATTATTGACCTAATGGATACTTTGACTTTGACATTGGGAACTTAACATTTTGTTTTGGACTTGGTAAATGCCTTTTTCTCCATTGCCATTGCTGATGAATTGCAGGATCACTTTACCTTCACGTGGGAAGGACGACAGTGGACTTTTACCGTATTGCCCATGGGTTATGTTCATAGGTACACCATTTGTCATGGTTTATTGGCTAAAGACCTAGAAAAATGGCAACATGCTGATGCCATTCGGGTGTATCATTACATTGATGATATAATGCTAATTTCTGATTCTCTTGCAGATTTGGAAGCTGCTGTTCGCACTCTGGTCACCCACCTTGAAAGCCAAGGATGGGCAATAAATCAGGACAAGTTGCAAAGGCCTGGGTTGTCTGTCAAACTCTTGGGTATCGTATGGTTTGGTAAGACAAAAGTAATTCCTGAAGCAGTAATTGATAAGACAAGCTTTCCCAATCCCTACAACAATGAAAGAGCTACAAACATTTTTGGGTCTCCTAGGCTACTGGCGATTGTTCATTCCCTAATTGGCACAGGTCCTAAAGCCTCTATAAAAGTTAACAAAGAAAGGAGGTGGATGAGATTGGGCTGGCGAGGCTGAGCAGGCCTTTGTACAAGCTAAAAGTGCTGTTGAAGAAAAAAAAAACTGTTAGTGGTCGACCCTAGCCACCCATTTGAAATAGATATGCACATTACAGAAGAAGGCTATAGTTGTGGCTTATGGCAATGGACTAAGGGGTTGTGACAACCAATAGGATTTTGGAGTCAGCTATGGAGACAAGCAAAGAAGCACTATAATCTCATAGAGAAGTAATTGGCAGCCATATGCGCTACCACACAGAGTACTGAAACCATAACCTGGGAAGCCCCATTAAAGATAATACCACCTACCCTATAAAGGGATGGGTGCAGAATTGGATTGCCTGGGCACAAAGTGGTGTGGCCCAGATGGTGACACTAGCTAAGTGGGGGTCCTGTTTGGAACAGAGAAGCATGCTGGCTTCCAGTCCAATGAGTAAAGAGTTGCAACAAGTATTAGGTCCCTTGATGTATGCTGGGACACTGGACCCAAAGACCCCCTTGCAAGTCCCCATGAGAGAAGTTTCCCCATAAAAAGGCAGGGTAGGGACCATGCCAGAACAGGCATGGTATATTAATGGAGACAGCAGAAGACAGGCAGCTCAATGCACTGCTATACCAGTGTGCTTTCTAACTGATACTATTTGGTATGAATTAGGGTTTGGTCAAAGCAGCCAATGGACTGAATTGAGAGCCATGTGGCTCATAGTGGGCTATGAAGCCAGCCCCTTAGTAATATGTACTGAAAGTTGGGCATTATTTAAAGGTCTTACTCTGTGACTGCCAGAATGGAAGCACATGAATTGGTCAGTAGCCCTTCAGCCCCTGGGGGGACGTTCCGTGTGGGAAGACCAATGGGGATGGGGGTTGTCTAAAGAAATAGCAGTGTACCATGTAGTAGCTCACTCTGCCCCCTTTTGCGTCCAGGCATTGATGAAGCAGATCAGTTAACTAAGCTTACCTTGTGGGTAAATAATGCTCAAGATGCAGCCATGTGGTTGCACCAGAAACTCTTACATGCTGGAGTCTCCACAATGATGAAGGCTGACACATTTGGGGTTTAGCTGTAGACTTAGAAGCCATTTGGACAGTGTGCCATGCATGCTCCCAATGTTCCCTTTTATATCAGAGGCTATTGCCCAGGACTATGGGTAAAGTTGAGTGAGGATGTAGCCCGCTCACAAGCTGGCAGGTAGATTTTGTTGGGCCCTTACTCTTGAGTCAGAAGTACTGATATGCTCTTACAGCCATTGACATGGCCACAGGTCTTTTTTATGTATACCCTGCCCCCATGCAGCCCAAGCTGTAACTGTGTGAGTGTTACAACAGCTGTGTGCCAGATATGGCTGGCCATTGACTATAGAAAGTGACAGAGGGTCCCATTTCAATGGGGAAATAGTGCAGCAATGGGCCCTCCAACAAGGCATACAATAGATATATCACATGCCCTATAATTCTTTAGCAGCTGGCATGATTGAGCATTATAATGGCCTTCTTAAAACAGGTCTGTGGGCAACAGCCTAAGGAGCGCCAACCTTGTGGGAGTGGTGTGATTGCCTTTTGGTTGATAGTACAACATTTGAATGAATGACCCTGGCAGGGAAGAGTGATACCAATAGAAGCCCTGTTGCAGCATGCAGCTGCCCCCATTTAATTATAGGGCACTCTGAGGGATCCACTGTTAAAATCACAAGTGTGGGGAGGGTGAGTACTGCTCCCAGTGCCCTCCGTAATTCATAGAGGAGAACTAATTTCTGTGTCATGGCCCTGGACTTTAAAGACACCCCAAGTTTGATGGGTAGCTTTAGTAGCACCCTGGGGAGATAGAGCACAGTGTCAATTAACTGTAACCCCCTGGATCACTGATGTATGGCCACTGAGGCTTATTGTGACCACATCTGCTACTGCAGCCACCATACTGAAAGATATATTCATTCTGGCATTATGGCTCATCATGAGTTCCCCCATCCTATTACAGGTTGAAGAAAATGTCACCAGCTGTTCTGGAAGGCCCAAGGGTATAGTATACTCACCCTGGGTACACACCAAAAAAGTGGCACTTTACTGTCTAAGGATGACCAGCTGGGATGTGTCCTTTTAGATGGACATGATCTACCTCTCAGAGTTACACTTACACATTTTTCTTACCACCCCTAGGTGTTCTGCCAACAGCTTGCTAGCTTGGGCCCACACCTATGTTCAAGTGTACAACATGTCCTGCTGCTGGGTGTGCACTGAACTGCTGGCCAGTTTGGCCAATGGTTTGGCCTGGAGTATTGCCCCTGCAACACAGGACAATTGGACATGGTTGGAGATGGCTGACCGAATGACAGCAGAATGGGAAGCAGTTCGGCGGAATGTTGAGAAACTACTCCACTGGGACATGTATCCACATCCTCTGTGGTTTGGCTATGCCCTGTGTAATGGATAGGTCTGGATCCCTGCTGAACATGTTGAACTGTGGAGCATTGCCCAAAGGGTATAAAACAAAAGGGAGATCCTAAAAAACTAGCAGGGGAGGCACCTTCAAATTTGTGCAACACTACCCAAGTAGTGGTGGGCAGGTCCCACTGGTGGAATGGCCAGCTGTACATCAGAACCAAACCCACTGACACTTTGCTAGCTGGGTACTTGTGCGTCTGTGGGCCCCATGGATGGCCATACCTCCCAGACAATTGGAGGGGGTATTATACTTGGGGACACCCCTTCATTCCATGTCACATTGTTTTCACTTTAGATCAGATACCCCAAAATTGGGGCACAACATATCATAGATAGCTCAGGACCAAATGACACCCTGGTGGTTATACTCCCTAGCTATTTTCCTTCCTGGAGGAGAGGCCATCAAAGTGGAATTAGATGTAGAAGCCTTAACACATCACACGGCCCAAGCCCTGAATGCTTCAGAATATGCAATTGACCAGTTAACAGAAGAAACTGATCAAATCCACCACATTGTTTTACAAAACCACATGGCCATAGATTTACTTACTGCAGCACAAGGAGGCACATGTGCATTAGTACATACTGAATGTTATGTATATATTCCTGATAATAAAAAATCCATTCAAGGAGCCCTGCAAGAAATGAACCTTTAAATACAAAATATCCAGAAATCACAGGTAGACCCTGTACAAGACTGGTGGGATTCCCTAGGTACTTGAATGTAGGGTCTTGGGGGAACCCTAATAGGCATAGGGAGCATACTTCTATGTTGTTGCTGTCTATATTGCTGCTGTGGTGTTTGTTTACAAAGTACCCCCAACCTGCTAAGGCTGCTGCCCTCTGGGGTGGAGTATGTGAGGGTTAAAACTCAGGCAGCACCTTTGTAAGGGTTAAAACCTGGGCAGCAGCCCAACTGCTAGATTAGTATAAACCTTGGCTCAGTTTCTTGTGTTCCTCCAATTCAGCTTGCCTTGTATCCAATTCATAAGTTCCTTGGCCCATTGCATATCCCCGGAGAAGAACAGAAATGATTCCACTTATTTGCATTCTGTGTTCCTTCTGTATAACTTTGAGTGATAACTGTAGTGTATAAATAACCATACAGATTAAGAATGGCCATGCTTCCTTGCCTGTTTGTCTGAAGCAGACTGCAGCTGTGCTGGTATGAACAAACTTTCCTCTCCACCTAAGTTTTTCTTCTGCCTACCGCTCTTGTGGGCTCCCAGGGTGAACGCAGTGCAAAATGCCTCTGATCAGGGCTGGAATATCAGCTTTCCCTCTGCCCCAGAGGCTCTGCCTACAACCTGAACACATTCAAGTCATGAAAAAGCCTGGATGGAACTTCTCTGCCTTTGTTCTTAACCCCCATTTGTGGTGCAATAATGGTTCTGTCATTCTACATTCTCCCACTGTGACAGTTTGAATTTTGTGAATCCCAAAAGGCAAAAATTATGTTTTGAACTAATCTACTCTTATGGTTGTAGTCCCCTTTAATTGCATTAAATTCAGCTAAAGGACCTTTGATTACATTACTTGGTAAGATCAATTTAGGGATTTTGATTAGACTACATGAATGAGGCAAGACTCAGTTTGACTCTCCACCCCCTTGCTGGGTCTGACTTGAAGGGAGACACAGATGGACAGACAGACACAGGAAATGTCCTGACTGAAGCACAGAGAAGGAAAATGAAGTAAAATACAGAAAAAATATAAAGTATATATGTGCACCTCTTATTCTGGCAACTTCAGAGTAAGCATTCTTGTCATCTGCACATGAAATATTTACCAAGACAATCCAGCATCTGAGTGATAAAGCCATTTCAAAAATTTGATAGGAGTGAAATCAAATTATGAAATTTGGTAATGGTGAAATTAAGGTAAAATTCAATAGTAAAAGATAATTATTATATCTCCATATTTTTGGAAGGTAAGGAATACAAAATTAAATAACTCATAGGTCAAAGAGGGAATCAAACTGGAAAATGACTAGGATAAACCTCACAAGTATTGAGAAACAGAAGTCAAAGACAAAAACACATACTTTTAGACTTCTAGTCTGAAAGAATAAAACAGGACTCTTTTAAAGTAGTTGAATACAAGTCTTAACATACAAAAAGGAAATTTAAACAAGACTAAATTGTTAACTTTGAGCACCGTTTTTTTTCACAGTAACTCCCAATCATGCAAGTACTGAGAGACGCATGAAATATCATAAATTCCTCCCAGCATGATAGACAGTGCAGAAGTACATGAGATAAGATTGAGGCACAAGGAAGGCAGTGGTTATTGTGCTGGGGCACATCAGGAGAGTCTTAGAGAAGAGTGTACATGTCTGTTGAAGACTGATGGATAAGTCAGAAAGTAAAGAGTTGTAAACTAGCAGGAGGAGCACAGAAACAAAGATATGTAGGTGTGGTGCACTACAGCTTGTTCGTGGCTGGTTCATGAAAATTTAGTGTTGGAGCAGAGGGAATACATGAATGTAGAGTGTCCTTCTGACTCAGTGCCCAGGAATTCATAGCTCTATGAGTTTGAAATCAGCACTTGTCCCTAGGGTGAACCTCCCCATCCTTGCCTCCCAAGCTCCCTTGCTCTTCGTCCCACATCTTCTTTGATGAACCATGCAATGGTCCACTCAGCTGACAGTTCAGGGTCTTCTCTCTAACATTTAATCTGGAACATGTAGAGCCATCTTCATCGTCAACCTGGTCAGAAGGGTCCTCACTCTACAGAGCCATCTTGCTATTCTTAAGAATTTTCAATCAAGGAGCTCATCCTTTTCACCTGCATTGAGCCCAACAAATTATGTAGATTATCCTGAGCACATTTTTAATTTATTGAAATTAGTCTTCATAAAACTAATATATGTTTATTTTAGAATATTGAGAATGTATAGATATGGTACTAGAAGTAAATAAAAAATCATCTAAGATTCCATATACCAGAAATGAAGCATTCTATCATTATGTTTTATGTCTACTGAGCACTTTCCTTTGCAGAGATGCATGGGTGAGAGTGTCTTTTACAGAATGCACTGTAGTGTGCTTTCTATTGTTGTGCTGTGTTTTTTAATATTGATTCATCTACATTTTACTCATTGACCATCATTTTTAATGATGGCCTCATGTTCCATTGTTTGCCTTTCCCACCATTTATTAATTCACTTACTTTGACTATTGGATGATTTCCTGAGGATGAACATCCTCCCAGAGAAAGTACTGTGAGTCTTTTATGGTGGCCATAGGACCCATTCTTAGAGAAAAATTAGGATTTTGATTAAATTGTTACACCAGCATGTCCATGACAAATATGCACTTGGGGCAATCCCTAGTTTGCAGTCAAACAGACCAGCATCATCCTTCTGCTTAGCCCTGGAATCAGGTGTGTTGCAGCCATAGAACTTTGGCTTCAATGAGGACAGGCCTGCAACATCTCACACAGGCTTGCACAAAGCCCACCAGGCCTCCATGCCTCTTATGGTATCTAGGAAGAAGCTTGCACCAGTGTGGCCTGATATACTGAATATCAGAGTATGTGAGTGCTCTTTGGCTTCCTTCAAGGATGTTGGAGTGGCTAGGCTGGGACCACAGATGGTTTGTAAGCAGACCAAACACACCTTGGCTCTAAGAGTACTTGCCTGTGCAAATGTGGTGTCCACACTCAGGGAGGTGATGGTCCCATCAGGCCCACTTTGTTTCACTGCTTAGGGATGGAGTAGCATTTGGAAGCTTTCTAGCCAGCACCCTACTGGCCCCACCTAAGCCCTGGGAAACACAGTCATTGTCTTATTCTCAGTTGGGTGCAGGGCAAGCACTGTGGGGAGGGGAGGGCTTTGGGCAGACCCTAGAAGATCCAGGTAGGCAATGGTGAGGCCAGGGTAGGCTGCTCAGAGGTAGACAGAGGGTGGATCACATGTGACTGAAAGATGGGTTAAAGTAGAATGTGTCTCAGTATTGGGAATGAGAGCCTGGTAGGGGCAGGTAGGAGGTGGAGGCATGCAGAATAAGGAGAAAGGACACACAGGAAGATAGGATGGATATGGAAGAGGCACAGATGAAAGGAGGAACTGTCCATGGGAGGCATGGACAAGGCCCTGTGCAGGGCAGGCACTGTTCCTTGGGTCCCCTCTTTTCCCCCCTCTCCCCCAAATCCAGATGCCCTGAGTCTGAGGGATGGACAGAGCTGCTGCTATGATGGGTTAATGGAGATCTCCCACCTAGCCTGTACCTGGTGGTAGGTTCCTCCCTGGGGTTTAGCATCTTTGCAGGGATATTGGGTCTCCTCTGGTGTGGGGAATCCTGGGGGCATGGGGTCTCCCTGGGGACCCCATGGGAAGGGGTATCCTTTGGGGTGGGGTATCCTCTGCATTGGGCCTCCTCTAGAATGGGATCTCTTCCAGGCTCAGAGTAACACCCCCGTGGGGTGCAGAGTCTCCTCTCACATATGAGGTGTTATATTCTGTTGTGTGGGATCGCAGGGAAACCCCAGGGCAAGTGGGAGGGTGTGAAATCTGACACTTATCTGAAGAGGAGTTGTGACAGAAAGGTTTTTCTCTACATGCCCTCAGGGTTCAAAGGAGGAAACTTGAACTGCTGATGATGGCTTGCATGGGGACACACTGAGGTGCATGGTGACATGAGGACACTCTGCAAGAGGCTCCTCATTTTGGTCCTTACAAAGGTCCCCTCTCTGGGGGTCCTCCCTTGGCCCCTCTCTGGGGAGAGCTGAAACTCTGATAGTCCTCAGTGTGGAACTATAAAATTGGCTGAGTCTACCCTCTCCCAAGCCAAGCCTCTGTATCCCAGGGCAGCTAGGTAAATCAGGCTTCCTCAGCAGATTTGCCTCTCCCCTCAGTCTGGTGCCACTTCAAGCTGGCTGGTGTGCTTCCCAAAGCTCTAAGGGGGTCCAGATAACCAAGTTCACCACATGAAAATGATTTACAAGCCTCTTCTAGACCACGCCTTCCTCCCAGGGGACCCTAAATAGGCTTGTGGAAATTTATGAAACACTTCCCACTGCCTGACTCCCTTAGAGGATCTGAAACTCTGATAGTCTTCAGTGCAGAACTTTAAAATTGACTGAGTCCTCCCTCTCCCAAGCCAAGCCTCCATATTTAAGGGCAGCTAGGTAAATCAGGCTTCCTTAGCAGATTTGCCTCTCCCCTCAGCCTGGTGCCACTTTAAACTGGCTGGTGTGCTCCCCAAAGCTCTAAGGGGGTCCAGGAAACCAAACCCACCAAAATGAAACCCCTTTCCACTCTTTGCCAGAAACCTCCTACTCTTGGAGAATGTTCCCTTGCTGTATCACACAAATTTTGATAGGATGAGATGTCATTTTCACTTAGTTAAGAATATTTTTATATTTTTTGAGAAATTTTCTCAGTACCTTATGTTATTTAGAATTGAGTTATTTAAACTCCAAATATTTTGTCATTTTCCAGCTGTACTTCTGTAATTGATTTCTACTTTGGTTCCATTAAGATCTAAGAGCGTACTTTCTATGATTGTAATTCTTTAAAATTTAGACGTGTGTATTTTGACCCAGGATGTTTTCTATCTTTCTGAGTTTTCCATGTGATCTTGAGGAGAATGTCAATTCTACAGTTGTTGGATTAGTATTCTATATTTTTCAATTATATCCCATTGATCAATGGTGTTGTTCAGTTCAAATATATTTTTATTTATTTTGTATCTGTTGGATCCTTTGATTACTGAGAGAAGAGTGTTGAAGTCTCCAACTTTAATAGTGAATTTGTCTATTTTTTCTTGCAAAAGTATCAGTTTTTACCTAATGTATTTTATTTTTTTCCTGCATTATTAGTATTTATTTTTATATATTTTTTATTTTTAAAAGAAACTTTGATTATGCAAATGTTACACAAAAAAATAGGGATTCCCATATGCCCCCCTCCCCACACCTCCCATACCCTCCCACGTAAACAACGTCTTTCATTAGTGTGGCACATTCATTGCAATTAATCAACACATCCTGGGACATTGCCACTAAGCATAGATTATAGTTTACATTGTAGTTTACACTCTCTTTCACTCACTTCTGTAGGTTATGGCAAGATATTTAATGGCCTGTACCTGTCATTGCAATATCACTCAGGTCAATTCCAAGTCTTTCAAATGCCCTCATATTGCATCTCTTTTTCCCTCTCCCTGAATACAGCACCTCCAGTGGCCACTGTCTCCACATCAATAATATAATTTTTTCCATTGTTAAAATCACAATAAGTCTATATTAGAATACCAGTAAGTATACACTAGTCCATATATTATTCCCCAATGCTGAGGATTCTGGGATGGTTATGCCCATTCCACTTCTAATTGAGAGGCGGTTTTGATCCCATATGGCTGATGGATGGGACTCTCTTGCTTGCAGTTATAGACTCTCTCATTTCCTTGTTGTGGAGGTTGTCCACCCTCATCTCCTTGTTAGTTGCCCTGGGTGAATTCAATGACTGGAGAGCAGGTGTAGAAACTCCACTGTGGCTCAGGACCCAACTTGTACATGGACAGCCCAGAGATTAAAGTCTATTGGATGTAGACCTACCAACTCCAGCACAAACTACAGGTTCAGATAAAAGGGACAGAAGAGGCATGTGTAGAGAAGTCACGTCTGAGTCCAACTCTGTCACACTCAGGAGCACAAACTACAAATTAGGGCCCACTGGCAAGACACCACCTTCTGGAGCTCTCTGCCACGACCATAGGGACTGGGTGCTTCTGGAGCCCTCAGGAGCCTCACTGTTTGGCATATTATCTAGCTTGGCCATCTAGGAGATCCTGCTGAGACATGCATAAGTGTTGCCTCTCTGATGACCTCCTGACTCACTTTGAATTCTCTTAGCCATTGTTGCAGCTGGGCAGTTTGATGTAATTATGAATTCCAAAAATATAATTTGATCATGCTTTTAAACTGATCTGTTAATCTGGGCATGTTTAAGTTATGATTTGACGGGGCCAGTCAGTAAGGCGTTGAGCCCCACCCCTTGGTGGGTGGGGAATCAAATATAAAAGGCATGGCAAGATCAGAGTTAAAGTAGTTTTTGAGAAGCAGTTTTGATGTTGGAGAAAAGGCCCCAGAAGAAGAGAAGTGAGCTGTTTGCCTGATAGTCTACAGCTGACTTTGTGGAGGAACCAGAAGTGCTAAGCCCAGAGAGAAATGCAGCCCCAGGAAGACAGGAACACAAGAAGCCTGAACCCTGGCAAATGTCAGCAGCTGTCTTGCTCCAACACGTGGCAATGAACTTTGGTGAAAAGAAACTTATGCTTTATGGCCTGGTATCTGTGGACTTCTACCCCAAATAAACACCCTTTATAAAGACCAACCCATTTTTGATATTTCACATTAGCACCCCTTTGGCTGACTAATACAGCCATATACACTAATTTGTCTTTACCTTTTCCCTCTTTTATTCAAGGTCTTTTTCCAGTTGTATCACAAGCTGCTGCTTGGTAGTAATCCTTTGATGCCAGGGAGGCTCATCCCCAGGAGTCATGTCCCTCACTGGGCGTGGGGGTGGGGGTGGGGAATAATGCATTTATATGCTGAATTTGGGTTAAGAGAGAGGCCACATATGAGTAAGAAGGAGGCTTTCAGGAGGCAACACTTAAGCAATCTACAACACTAGGCAAAGTTGCAAATTCAAGAGCAAAAGGCTCAAAAGCATGGTCATCAATATCAAGAGCCAATCAATGGACATTCTTTCTTCATTAGTCATTGCCCCTGTACTTGAGGATTGTTGCTGTTCCATTAGAAAATGAGGCAGAGTTCCCCAGGGTGGGAATTCAATACTCTTAGCTATGTCTCAATATTTATACATCATTTGTAACAAATGTGCCATCCACATGTAAAAAAGATTATTAATAGGGAAGGGGAAAAATGGGGGGAGGAATGTTGGGTATATGGGAGTTCCTTATATTATGTATGTAACTATACTGTGACCCAAAACTTCTTTGAAGACAATATAAAAAAAAGTAAGACACTAGGAAAAAATGGAAGAAAATGCTGCTGTACATACAAGACAACTGATATTACAGTGATGAATGGCAAAAGAACAAAAAATATTTTTTAAATTTTTTTGTGTATTTAAAAAAAATTCATTTTTAATACTCAGTTTTTACTTTATTTTAGTTTTAGTTTCTCTAAATTATTATGTATTTTATTTCTTATGTTTCTATCATTATCATTTCATTTTCCTATTAATAAAATTTGACAATATTCTTGGTTTCAGTTTTGGAGAAGTTTTGGATCACAGAAGGATTACAACTATGGCAGGGGAGGATCAATGGGGTGGGGTGTCATTGATAGGGGATCCATGGGAGGAAGTTCACCTGGGCATACATATAAGGTATATAAATATGTTCAAATGTTCATGGGGCATTGCCACAGTGGGTAGAGATTCACACAACCAAAAGGTTATTGAATTCCCATCCTGGGGAGCTCCACTACAATCTCTAATGGAACAGCTACCTAATGTATTCTGACTTTCTGTTTTTAGGCCCATATACATTAAGGATCATTATGCCTTCTTCGAGAATTGAGCCCTTTTGCATTATGTAAGTCCCCTTTTTATCCCTGATAATTTTTCATGCTTGGAAATTTCCTTTTTTGATTAGTGATAGAATGTATGTCATTCTCCATCCCTTTACTTTTAATCTATCATTTAATATTCAAATTGGGTTTCTTATATTCAATATATAATTTGGTATTATTATTTTACCCACTCAGAAAGTCTTTGTTCTTTAGACCACTCATATAAAAAATGAGTATTGATATAATTGGATTAATATCTACCATAATTGTAACTTTCACCTATTCTTTGACTTGTTTCTTTCTCTTTGTCTTACTCTCTTTATATGCCTTTTCTGTTTTCAACTGAGTATTTAATATGATTTTATTTTCTCTCCTCTCTTAGTGTACCAATTATATTTTGAGAAGTCTTATATTTGTTGTCATAGAGATTCCAGAATACATTTATAGCTAATGGAAATCCACTTTCAAATAACACTATACTTCTTCATGGGTAGTGCAGGTATCTTAAATATAATATTCCCAATTACTTCCTCTCATTCCTATTAACATTGCTGTAATCCATTTCATTCATCTCTAAGCTATAATCCTCCAATGTATTGTTTATATTACTCTTTGAACAGACAGTTTTAAAAAATAATTTGAGAAAAATAGAAATTTTATTTTATTTAATTTATTCCCACTGCAATGCTATTCCTTTTTTCATATAGATCCAGTTTTCTCACCTATTGTGTTGGTTTGAATCTTTTGTGGACCCCAGAAAATTATTTTCTTTAATTGGTCCATTCTTTTGTGGGGGGAACCTTTTGATTGGATTGGATTTACTTGTGGCTTTTGAGTGGGTGAATTGTGTCTCAGGATGGGGTTTAATCCTCTTTTTGGAGTTTTTCATAAAATGAAGGAGTGAAAGCAGAGACACACAGAAAACCCAGGCTGAAACAGAGGCCCCCAAGAGGCTGAAAGAGACGCGGCCTAGAGAAGAAGGGAGAGATAAGCCATATGACTGATCACGTATAACTGAGCTCCAGAGACTGTCAGAGCTACCATTATATCCTTCCATGTGCATGATCACCCATAACTGAGCTCAGGGAGAAAGTGATCCTGGAAGGGAAGGCAGAAATTGGTTCCCATTGGGCCTTGCCACATCCAGTAGTTCAGTATCACCAGCAGCTGATCTTTCATGAGACAGTATTCTAATTGATGTGCATATATCTATATTGATATGCATATATCTGTTTGTGTCTTTGCTTTCAATTCTTCTGTGCATATACCTAGCAGTGGAATTGCTGGATCATACAGAAGAGCTATAGTTAGTTTTTTGAGGAACTGCCATACTGTCATCCACAGTGGCTGGACCATTCCACAATCCCACCAGCAGTGGATGACAGTTCCCATTCCTCCACATCCTCTCCAACACTTATAGTCTGCTGTTTTTCTTTTTAGCCACCATTCTAATGGGTGTAAGATGGTATCTCATTGCAGTTTTGACTTGCATTTCCTTAATAGCTAGTGTTGTTGACTATAGTTAGCAATATTGTGATGATGCTCTTTCATAGTTTGTAACAAATGCTTCACAACAATGTAAGGTGTTGGTGGTGGGGTGATGTATGGGAGCCCTGTATGATGATATTCTTGTTTGTTTGTAAGTTCCCAACTATTCCTATACACTTTTTGTTTATATATGTTCATGTATAAATAATATACTTTATTAATTTTTTAAAAATAAAAAAAAAATAAAAGCCAACCTATTTCTGGTGTTTTGCATTGGCAATCCAGAGCCAACTAAGACAGCTCTATTATTTTCCTTACCTGAAAAACTTCTCTTAACACATCTTGCAAAGGAGATCTAATGGTGGCAAATTCCCTCCATTTTTATTTGATTGATCATGTCTTTATTTCTCCTTTTTTTTCAAAAATTTTTTGGGTATTTGGGCTGGGGATTAAACCCAGGAACTTTTATGTGGGAAGCCAGCGTTCAACCACTGAGCCACATTGACTCCCCTGATTTGGGATTTTTGTTTGTTTGCTTGTTTGTTTTTGTTTTTCGCAGGCACCTGGGACTGAATCAAGGACCTCCCATATGGGAAACAGGCACTCAACCACCTGAGCCACATGCACTCCCCTCTCATTCATTTTTGAAGTATTATTTTGTTGGATACACAATTCTAAGTCTGTGACTATTTTCCTTCAGTGCTTTTACTATTTCATTCATTTCTTTTCTTGCTAGCAATGTTTCTAAAGAGAATTCTGATGTAATTCATATCTTTATTACTCTATTCAGAAGGTAGTTTTTCTGGCCTCTAGCTTTTTTTCAAGATTTTCTTTGCAAGGTTTCTGACATATATTATTTTTCTTACATGAAAAACTTCTTTGATCATAACTTGCAAGGCAGATTTATTGCTGACAAATTTCCTCCATTCAATTTATTGGATCATGTCTGCATTTCTCCTTAACTTTTGAAGTACCCTTGCAGTGTACTAAATGATGACTTTGCTCAGTGTAGTGAGGAAAAGTGTTCTTGCCCTTTATGATATAGAAAAGTCTTCCCCACTTCCTCACCCACAAGTAGGCTCCAGTATTGCATGGTCTTGTTGCTCAGGATCCATAGATAGCTCAGATTACCTTGGTTCAAACAGAGATGGCTGAGCTTTCTGATATCATAACAGAAAGTCACTGGCTCCCTTGGAAGCCCATTTCCAGGTCCTCTCTGTTAGATTCTGTCATCATATGGCTGTGATCCAAAATCAGGGAAAACACCATTTCTTTAGTTTATGTGCCTTTAAGAGATACTCCAGGATCATCTTGTATTTTCCCTGCCCCAGCCCTGAATCAACCCTCTCCATGGAACTCTGAATCATTTTGTTGTAAAATTGTGTTTAAAACCAGGATCTGCTTGTGTATATGTTCATTTCTATTGGGGTTTCCCTGCTTCAGGTCTCTAAGGTGGCAAATATAGTAAATGCCTGGACATTAACCTATGCATACAAATTATCTAGAGCTATTCTGTAGATGTCTATATATATTTAAAAGGCATGAGTTCATATTTATACCTCCAACTCCATTCAAACACTACAGGGTTTATTCAGGTTCTCTCAGGTCTATTTGTAATTTCTTTAGAGAACATGGAAGAAAACCTGTTTTCATTGAATAAACACATTCACATTTTGCCAAATGCTGAAGTAGAAAAAAGTAGTTTCTGAGTTGCTAACCTGTGCTCCAGTGAGAATTAAATTTACCAGAGACAGCACTATGTTTGCCTGTGGTTCTTTAGGCTGTCAGTCTTTTTTTCTTTTCTTTTTTTTTTTTTAATGATTTTATCTTTATTTTATGTCATAAAAAATGCTTCTTCATGTCTTTTAATTAATCTTTTCTTTGAGTTCAAAGTAGGTTTA
>JAKSZT010008315.1:5886547-5909096 GCA_026826555.1 Tolypeutes matacus | reverse complement strand
TGTGTTTTTTTTTTTTTTTTTTGCCATTTGTATTTCTTCTTTGGAGAAATATCTATTCAAGTCTTTGGCCCATTTTTTAATTGGGTCATTTGTCTTTTTATTGTTGAGTTATAACATCTCTTTATATATCCTGGATATTAAACCCTTATCAGGTATGTGATTTCCAAATATTTTTTCCCATTGAGTTGGCTGCCTTTTCACCCTTCTGACAAAGTCCTGTGAGGTGCAAAAGTGTTTAATTTTGAGGAGGTCCCATTTATCTACTTTTTCTTTTGTTGCACGTGCTTTGGGTGTAAGGTCCAAGAAACCACCACCTACTACAAGGTCTTGAAGATGTTTCCCTACATTTTCTTCTGGTAGTTTTATGGTCCTGGCTTTTATATTTATATCTGTGATCCATTTTGAGTTGATTCTTGTATAGGGCGTGCGATAGGGGTCCTCTTTCATTCTTTGGTTATAGATATCCAGTTCTCCCAACACCATTTGTTGAAGAGACTGTTTTTTTCCCATCAGCGTGGGCTTGGTAGGTTTGTCAAAAACCAGTTGACTGTATAGGTGAGGGTATATTTCTGGGTTCTCAATTCTATTCCACTGATCGATATGTCTATCTTTATGCCAGTACCATGTTGTTTTGACCACTGTAGCTTTGTAATATGTTTCAAGGTCAGGCAGTGAAATTCCTCCCACATTGGTCTTCTTTTATAGAATACTTTTGGCTATTCAGGTGCACTTACCCTCCCAGATGAATTTGGTAATTGTCTTCTCTAATTCAGCAAAGTAAGCTGTTGGGATTTTGATTGGTATTGCATTGAATCTATAAATCAGTTTGGGCAAGATTGACATCTTCACAATATTTATTCTTCCAATCCATGAACACGGAATGTCTTTCCATTTGTTTAGGTCTTTTAAAATTTCTTTTAGCATTGTTTTGTAGTTTCCTGCATATAGGTCCTGTACTTCTTTGGTTAAATTAACTCCTAGGTATTTGAGTCTTTTTGTTGCTATTGAAAATGGAATTTTCCTCCTGATTTCCTCCTCAGATTGTTCAGTACTAGTGTAAAAAAACATTACTGATTTTTGCGTGTTGATCTTGTATCCTGCCACTTTGCTGAACTCATTTATTAGTTCAAGTAGCTTTGTCGTGGATTCTTCAGGATTTTCTAAATACAGGATCATGTCATCCGCAAACAGTGAGAGTTTTACTTCCTCTTTTCCTATTTGGACGCCTTTAATTTTTTTTTCTTTTGTAATTGCCCTAGCTAGAACTTCTAGTACAATGTTGAATAGCAATGGTGACAGTGGGCATCCTTGTCTTGTTCCTGATCTTAGGGGGAAAGCTTTCAACCTTTCCCTATTGAGTATGATGTTGGCAGTGGGTTTTTCATATATGCCTTTTATCATATTGAGGAATTTTCCTTTTATTCCTATCTTTTGAAGTATTTTTATCAAAAAAAGATGTTGGATTTTGTCGAATGCCTTTTCTGCATCTATTGAGATGATCATGTGTTTTTTTTCCTTCAATTTGTTAATGTGGTGTATTACATCGATTGATTTTCTTATGTTGAACCAGCCTTGCATGCCAGGAATAAATCCCACTTGGTCGTGATATATAAGTCTTTTGATATGCTGTTGGATTCGAGTTGCAAGTATTTTGTTGAGAATTTTTGCATCTATGTTTATAAGATAGATTGGTCTGTAATTTTCTTTTCTTGTGGAATCTTTATCTGGCTTTGGTATTAGGGTGATGTTGGCTTCATAAAATGTGTTGTGTAATTTTCCCTCCTCTTCAATTTTTTGGGAGAGTTTAAACAGGATTGGTGTTAATTCTTTTCAAAATGCTTGGTAGAATTCACCTGTGAAGCCATCTGGTCCTGGACTTTTCTTTGCTGGGAGATTTTTGATGACGGATTCGATCTCCTTAATTGTGATTGGTTTGTTAAGTTCTTGTATTTCTTGTAGTGTCAGTGTAGGTTGGTTATGAGTTTCTAGAAATTTGTCCATTTCATCCAGGTTGACTAGTTTCTTGGCATATAGTTTCTCATAATATCCTCTTATGATTCTTTTTATTTCTGTGAGGTCATTTGTAACTTCCCCCCTTTCATTTCTGATTGTATTTATTTGCATCTTCTCTCTTTTTTTCTTTGTTAGTCTATGATGATTTGTCAATTTTATTGATCTTCTCAAAGAACCAGCTTTTGGTTTTGTTGATTTTCTCTATTGTTTTTCTGTTCTCATTTTCATTTATTTCTGCTCTAATCTTTATTATTTCTTTACTTCTTTTTGCTTTGGGGTTGGTTTGCTGTTCTTTTTCTAGTTTCTCAAGTTGTTCAGTTAAATCTTTGAGTTTAGCTCTTTCCTGTTTTTTAATATAGGCATTTAGGCTATAAATTTCCCTCTCAAGACTGCCTTTGGTGTATCCCATAGGTTTTGATATGGTGTAATCTCATTTTCATTTGTCTCAATATATTTACTGATTTCACTTGCAATTTCTTCTTTGACCCTCCAAATATTTAGGAGTGTGTTGTTCAGTCTCCACACATTTGCAAATTTACCTTTTTCTGGTCTGTTATTGATTTCTAGTTTCATTCCATTATGATATGAGAAGGTGCTTTGTATAATTTCAATCTTTTTATATTTATTGAGAGCTGTATTGTGACCTAACATGTGATCTATCCTGGAGAAAGATCCATGGGCACTTGAGAAGACTGTATAACCCACTGAGTTTGGAAGCAGTGTTCTGTATATGTCTGTTAGGTCTAACTTGTTTATCATATTGCTCAAGTTCTCTGTTTCTGTGTTGATCTTCTGTCTAGTTGTTCTATCTAATGATGTGAATGGGGTGTTGAAGTCTCCAACAATTATTGTAGAAATGTCTATTTCTCCCTTAAGTTTTGCCAGAGTGTGTCTCATATAGTTTGGGGCACCCTGGTTAGGTGCATAGATATTTATGACTGTTATATCTTCCTGGTTGATCGTCCCTTTTATTAATATATAATGGCTTTCTTTATCTCATAACTTTTTTGCATTTAAAATCTGTTTTGTCTGATATTAGTATAGCTACCCCTGCTCTTTTCTGGTTACTATTCACGTGGAGTATCTTTTTCCAACCTTTCACTCTCAGTCGGTTTGTAACCCTGGGTCTGAGGTGAGTTTCTTGTAAGCAGCATATGGGTGGCTCATGTTTTTTTATCTATTCTGTGAGCTTGTATCTTTTGTTTGGGGAATTTAATCCATTCACATTCAATGATATTACTGAAAATGCACTATTTATTTCCTCCATTTTATTCTTTGGTTTTCATATGTCAACTTATTTTTGTCTCTCTTTTTACTCTTTTGGTTATCCTTTCTGCTTTTCTTTCTTGTATACTCTCTTCCAAGCCTCTCTCTCCTGTCTTTTTCTTTCGGTTTCTAAGGCTTCCTTTAATATTTCCTGCAAAGGTGGATCAGCAAACTCCACCTTTGAGGTGCAAACTCTCTTAGTTTCTGTTTGTTTGTGAATACTTTATATTCACCTCCATATTTGAAGGACAATTTTACTGGATAAAGAATTCTCGGCTGGCAGTTTTTCTCTTTCAGTTTCCTAATTGTATCATACTCATCCAAGTCACCTGGTGAGGAGACAACGATGGGAAATGGCCATCCCAGGGAATGGAGAGGGCCTGCATCTGCAGGCAGGATCATCCCACCCACCATATCCATGGGATATAAGCCCTCTCTCACTTGGAGTTGGAGTGGACATCACCATCCCAGTTGCCTCTGGATTGGGGGAAGAACTATGGACTAGAGTGGACTTGATGGTATTCTCTTGCTCACATATGGTGATTCTTGCAATGCAAGAAATTATAACAATGAGGTGGAGCCAGTGGCCACTTGACAGTTTTTGGGTAGGGAGGGGATGTGCAGTTGAAATACAGGGGCTTCTTTGGGAGTTGGAGGTTGTCCTGAGTACTGTTGTGGCAATGGATGTAGGCCATTTTAAATCAGCACACACCACTCAGAACTGAGTGGGAGAGAGTGTGGTCTACAGTGTGAACTGTGGTCTATGGTTGGTGGCAAGGCTCCAGGATGTGTAAGTTCATTGAGGTTGGTGGGCCACACTGTGGGAGATGTTTGTGTGGGATGTGGTGGGAGGTGTGGGAGGTGGGCAACATGGGAATCCCAGTGGGTTCCGTGTAATATTTTAGGTAATCTAAGCACCTCTTAAAATATATGTATATATAAATATATATAAATAACATTTTTGTGGGCAAATACACATATATGCATATATATTTATATATCATTTTGCAAATGTTTGTATGTATTGTGAGAATTTTGATTTTTACCCATAATAAAAAAAAATAAAAATAAATAAATAAATAAATAAATAAAAATAATTGTATCATACCACTGTCTTCTCGCCTCCATGGTTTCTGAAGAGAAATCTGCACTAAGTCTTACTGGACATCCTTTGTATGTGATCATTTGCTTCTCTCTTGCTGCTCTGAGAATTTTCTCTTTATCTTTTACATTTGACATTCTGAATAATATGTGTCTTGGCATAGGTCTACTTAGATTTATTCTCTTTGGGGCACGGTGTGCTTCTTGGACATGTAAGTTCATTTCTTTCGTGAGAGTTGCGAAATTTTCAGCTATTGTTTCCTCAAATACTCTTTCTGCCCCTTTTCCTTTCTCTTCCCCTTCTGGAACTCCCATGACACGTATGTTGTTGCATTTTGTGCTGTCATTCAACTCTCTGAGCCCCTGCTCAATTTTTTCCATTCTTTTCTCTCTCTGTTCTTTTCTCTCTTCAATTTTAGCTGCTCTGTCTTCAGTATCACTTATTCTTTCTTCTATCATTTCGAGTCTGCTCTTGTACGCTTCAAATGTATTTTTGACTTCACCTATTGTATCTTTCATTCCCATGAACTCCGTTACTTTTCTGTTCAGGATTTCAAATTCTTCTTTGCATTTGCTCAATGACTTCTTGATGTCATTGATCTCTTTAACTATATTCTCTTTCATCTCATTAATTTGATTTTGGAAATTTGTGCTCATCTCACTGATTAGTTCTCTCAAATTCTGCATCTCTTCTGGGACTTTGTTTTATTCCTTTTCTTGGGCCATGTCTTCTATTTTCTTAGTATGGCTTGTAATTTTTTGCTGGTGCTTAGGCATCTGGTTAGTTTGTATTTTACTTAGATGCTTTATCTCTTTCTCTTTTATGGGGTTTTTGTAGCAGGAGGCTGTGAGTTACCACAGCTCTTTGATTTTTGGCTCAACCTTGATTGTTAGGATTGTTCTGCTGGTTGCTCAAAACTGGGCACTGGACCCAGTAATTGGTTGTAGAGTCATTTCCTAGGGCCTTGGGCAGAGAGGCTATAGAGGCCAGGAAAAGCCTCTCTTACTTATTAATTTTCTTATGTGCACTTCCTTGGTCTGCCAGGAGATGGCGCTTGTTGGCAGCTCGCAATTCAATGCCTGGTTGGAGAGTATTTGTTGTGACACAGACCAGATCAATGTGATAGCGTTTCCTGTCTGGGGGCTAAGAGCCCTGTGATTCAAACTTTCTGAGACAGTTCTCAAGACTTCTCTTGTAGCGCCCCCCTTTTTCCCAGCTAGGAAATATTTCCACTCCCTTCTGAATCTTCAATAATCAGTCCCTGTTAGTAGAGGAGGAGATTGGGAGGTTTGTATATCTTTAGCCCCTTGCAGGCTATTTTTGGAATTCATAATATCATCAAGCTGCCAAACTGCTACAGGGGAATATCTGCCTTTGGAAGAAGTCACCTGGGCCCATCCTGAATAACTCCTCCCTGATACAGCCCCAAATATATGCTTGTATGAGTAACCCAGCTGCTTTGTACCAGCATGAATGCTCCTAGTGGAAATGGCACTGGAATGGGTGCTTCCATGAAAGGCTGGATTTGGGATTATCATCTATAGTTTCCCAGAAAAGTTCAAGTCTCTGGTGAGATGAGGACTGGCCCCTGCTTGCTGAACAGTCACCAGAAATCACACAGGATTCCTGATACATCCCACAAACTCTAACATCTACAGAAAGTATTCATATACCCGAGAAATTACTAATTATTTCATACTGAAAACTCATACCTCATCATCTTTACTTGTGATTCTTGTAAGAATCAGTAATTAGGAAATTAAATATGGTATTCACTTTAAATGATATATTTGCAATGTATATATGAAGAGATCTCTTATCTGGAGGAGTTGAATTTAAATGAAATGAACATTCTGTAAATATACTGCTGGAAATTTGTTTTTGACAATTTTTAAGCAGCCTAAATTAAATTGGTATGAGTCTACCCTTGGTCAACTTCTTAAGTTAATACAGAGTTAATCTTTCTCCTATTTCAAATTTTACATTTTAAGGAGTTGCTCACATCTTATATTATGTGTTTAAAGCTGTTAATATTGAAGGTTCCTTTATTCCACCATTAAAATGTTCATAACAGATTATGAGACAAAGTCTGCTTAAACTCTGGAAGTGTGGAGATAACCAAGGCATTAGCCATAGCTTCAAGGTGGCCCCAGCCCAGAAATCAAGGTAATGGAAAAGTCTAGATTATCCATACAAGGGTCTGAAATATGGCATCACACTAGGGAAATTTTAATGAATGAAGGAAGAACTAAAGTGTATCTTTTGAACAGGAAAGTTATCTAATGGAGCAGTTATGAACAATAATGTACACATATTAATGCTGGTTAGCAGTGATTCATGGCTTTCATGTTGTCCATATGCTTTGAGAGGAAAATTGTACCTTGAGATGACCCAGGCAGATTAGGGAAAACAGTATGCATTTGAAAGATGGGGAGAGGGGACATCCAAGTTTTCTTCATTAGCCTCTGATAACTGAGGCCACAATGTTGCTGTTAAGGTTCTTTGCTTTGGAGATGTGGAATCTAGAAGTTATGAACCATTGGACAGCTTTGATTCTTTGGCTTCTGAAGAAGAATGAGTTGTTTGTGTATTTTCAGTGGTCAGAAGACTACAGAAGACTTCTGTATTCCATGTACTTATGAAAGAAAGGGCTAGAAGCAGAGAAGGATGGAGGAGGTGTGGGCACTCAGGGATGGAAGTTTAGCATAGGGAGGGGAGCACAAGGCCTGGTTTGTAGTTCCTGTCAACCAAGAAGCAGGTCCTCTTCCCTTTGTGTCTCACTTTTTGCCTTCTTTACTTACCAGTGTCGTGGTTTGTAAAATCATGGTATATAGATACCACTTGCAAAGCCTCAATGAAAGAATTAACATGGAAACTATTGGAGATAAAGACGAGAGAGGATGGATAGCAGGTTCAGAAGAATGCCATCAACTAACCTTATAAGAGAGATCAAAGACATGCATAGCAGGATGGGAAACCAACAGTAAATATTCCTTTTCCAGTAATATCAATCATGAAATTACTTGCAAAGGCATAGGTTGCATGGATTTCTGGGTCTCACGGCAGCCTAGATGCTTCTATGTTTATTTCTAGTCCTTTTCCTCCATTTTAGATTTTGCTCTCTACTAAGAGTCACAAGATGTGTATGGTGTGATTTGATGTTTTCATTCAGGTTTGAGTGTGCGTGTGTGTGCACGTGTGTGTGTGTGTGAGTGTGTGTGCTTTGGAGGCTGGGTTGGTGAGCAGAATCCCCATACCTTTGAAAAACATGGGATAAAAATTTGGGCACTGTAGCTGTTGGGCAGTTTGATGTAATTATAAATTTCAAAAATAGATATTGGATTATGCTTGTAAATTGGTCTGTTAATCTGGGCATGATTAAGTTATGATTAGCGCATTGACAGGGCTACATCAGTAGGGAGTTGAGCCCCAATCCTTGGTGGGTGGGGGAATCAAATATAAAAGGCATGGTAAAGGACAGAGGGAGCAGTTTTGAGTTGCAGTTTTGATGTTGGAGTCTTGAGCTTGAGCCCCGGGAAGTAAGAGAGATTGGTTGTGAAGAAGGAGAGAAGGCCACGGGATAGCAACAAGCCATTCACCTGATAGTCTACAGCTGGCCTTGTGGAGAGAAGCAAAGCCTATAGAACCCCATAGTCTATAGTTGACCTTGTGGAGGAAACAGAGGAGCTAAGCCCAGAGAGAAATGCAGCCCTGGGAAGAGAGGAACCAAGAAGCCTGAACCCTGATGGCAAACATCAGCAGCTGTCTTGCTCCAACACGTGGCAATGGACTTTGGTGAGGGAAGAAACTTACACTTCATGGCCTGGTAACTGTGGATTTCTACCCCAAATAAATAGCCTTTATAAAGACCAACCAATTTCTGATATTTTGCATCAGCACCCCTTTGTCTGACTAATATAGGCACATTGGTAATTATTCCATCTTGTGTATGAACTATTATGTTATGTATGGCAAATATCAATTCAGTAGCCCATCAGAGAGAAAGAGTTGTGTATGAGGTTCTTCTGGAGAGCTACAAGTAGAACTTTACTTATTTTATCACAGAGTCATCTAAAAGCATGCACAAGCATCAGTTTTAAGTATATTGATTCCATTTTGAAAATTGTTTCTATGTTCAACTATGCAAGTGATTGATCATGGCTAGAACAAGCAATGTTATTTCCATTTTCTCATCAATAGAAAATGTTTTGTATTTTAGAGGGAATGCATATACTCAAGTTCTCAACTATGCTGTGAATAATTCCATCAATTCATCCATCCACCTTCTTGTCCATTACCCTATCATTCCTTGCTACTCTCATTAGTCCTCTTCTTTACTTCATCATTCACTTCCACCCACCAAGATCTTCCTTATTCCACTTTCTCATTCCCTTATTTCACACTCTCCCCACATACCCATAAAACCCATTCACAACTTTCATCTAGATCATTCCATTCATAAATCCTATCCTTAATGTTCTTTTCCATATTTCTTCTTTCCCTTCCATTCTTCCTTCCAACATCACAAATATCCATCCACCTTTTCTTCTTCCACTCTGCTTAATCCTTCTAACTTACTTCCATCCATCCTTCCACTCATTTTTCCACCCATCTATCTTACTTGTATCCTTACTTTAGACTTATATCCTTCTATTCACTCTTGTTTCCATATTAATTATTTCCATCAAATTTTACATTTTTCTTTTCTCCATCTTTTTTCACTCTCTCCTTGTTCATCTTTCCATTGTTCCACCTTCTCCTTCCTTCCAGACAAAATCCCATCCTCATATTCATCTATCCTCCACCTCTTTCTCTGTTTGCTTGCATTTTCACCTTCCTTACTTCAGATTTCGAATTCTTACACCCTGTCTCCATCCTCATGCCCTCCTTCCATGCTACACCACTGCACTCCATTCTTTTTCCAAATAACATTAGATTAGGTTTTTTTTTTTCATTATTGATTACTTTCTAGAAATTTGAGGATGGTTTTGATCAAAAGATAGTTATCATATTAAGCATGTTAGTTACTTTTTAACTTTTATTAGCCATATTGTTTCCTTTGATTTTGGTGCATTCCCATTTGCATCAGTTTTAGAAATCATGCCATCTGCAATGACCAATGCTATTTGTTGTGTGCATTGGAGAGTATTGGAAGCCTTCATCTTTCCTCATCCACCTCCTTCTCCCTAAGAACAACCTGACTATTTTAGGATCTTCTCCATGCCCAGTTCCAGAAGAAGATCCTTATTGATTGATCTATCTTCCCATTTGGTAATGACACACATTCAATGTTTGGTACATCATCTACTGTGGTCCAATCAACCAGAAAATGAATGTAATCCAAGACTGAGGAAGAGGTCATGCTCTTGTTGACTGAAATAATTCAAGATTTCTTAGTTGGCCATTAAGGGGTAGTTTGTTTTCAAAGTCATTATCCTAAGGATGGCAAAGATGAAAACTCCATTGTTGTTCTTTTCTCAAAGATTTCCACAGGCAGAGTAACTTGTAATAACAAAGTAATCAGAAGGAAAATCCCACAGAACCATGGAATAACAAAATATACAGAAGGAACAAATCCTCTTAGAGTACCATGTGTTAAGAGATATGTCTCTTCTGGACTATTAGAAGTCTTGAATACACTGGAAATATGGGGTTCCTTGTTCCAGAAAACTGAACTTCTTTAAAAGCATCTGAAAGGTTCCTTAATTTGGGGTTATGTATGTCCACAAAAGGATCAATTGTTAAGATTATCCACATAATGAAATGTGAATCTGGAGAGAGTTTACTGAATTTGAAATAAGCCCAGAGATATTCTGCACACACACACACACACACACACATGCACACATGCACAAAATTTCCACCATGGAACAGATATTAATTTCCAATCCTTTTCTGCAAAAAATGTTTAAAAAACACCAAAAAAAAAAAAAACAAAAACAAAACTCTTAGCCTTCTCTGAATAAGAGACAGCTCTCCTTCCTTGTATAGCTCCTGTTTACTCTTCTACATAATGCTGTCTGCTTACAGTAATTCTTTCAGAACAGGATCTGATAATTTGCTTTCTTTAATATCACCTATGTATTACCCTCACTCAATAACAGGGCTAGACTGTTCTTTACCCAGTCCAGAGAGGGCTTCTTTGCCTAGGCAGCTATGTCTTCCTCATTGGCACTGTGGTGTGGAGTGGAAAGAAGCCATAAAATGCACTGGATTTTTGGCAGACAGAAATTCTGGTGGAAGACATTCAGAAAGAGGTGTCCAAGTTCTTCAGAGTTTAAACTCTCTAGTGGGTCCTTTGTGTCATCACTAATCACCTCCCAGCAGGAGCCATCATGATATTCTTTGTCAAAACATTTCCAGATGCTATGATGCAGCACAATGGCCATAGTCTCTCTGGAGTACTAGTCCCCTCCTTCACCTACAGCTCTCAAAATCCTTAAATCCCCACCTCCCTTAACATTTCCAGTGTTTTCCCTAATCTGCACCTACCAGACACCAAGAACTCCTCTTCTTCAGTTGTTTGTTCATCTCATCACTCATTCACTGGCCCCTGTCCTGGACTTCACCTGTGTTTGCAGAAGGATACAGATGTTTCTCAAGGAACTCACAAACACATAGGATCATTAAGAAAAAAGTTATAACACAATGCATATCTGAGGAGACCTTTGACATTGTACCATCAATCTCAGAACTATTACCTAGCAGTTAACCTTGATAATGGTCCCTACAGTTGGATCACGAATGTTCAATATTCTGCACTTTTACTTTGCATTATCACATATTCCAATGTCTTATTGCCAATTTCATTGCAAATATTTACATTTGTTAAATGTCTAACAGTTTTATAGGGCTCCTATTCATATTGGTCTAATTTCAAGAATGACAAGACTACATGTATCTAATTGGCAGACACTGTGTTCAATGGATTTATGTTTTCCTTCCATTATAAAATGGCATCCAATAAACACACTTTAAGTTGTGATACCTTGGAGTTTAAACCTTCCCCAAATG
The DNA here is from genome assembly GCA_026826555.1 of Tolypeutes matacus. Classification (NCBI taxonomy): domain Eukaryota; kingdom Metazoa; phylum Chordata; class Mammalia; order Cingulata; family Chlamyphoridae; genus Tolypeutes; species Tolypeutes matacus. The sequence goes on along the minus strand of JAKSZT010008315.1, from coordinate 5,897,701 downwards.
AGTCCTTATCTCTAAAATATGTAATTACAACTTCTTTACTAAAAAATGTAAAGATTTTCTTGAGAACACTCTTGATATCTTTGTTCTTTCGGTTGAAGGTGATATGGTTCAAGGTGGAGCTCACTGTGAAATAAATTACCCAAGCCATGACCTTCTGCATTTATGGGGAGTAGCTGGAGCCTGGGGCCAGATAAATATGGATGACCATAGTGTACAATATAGTGCCCACAGTGAGGTGGGAGGAACACCAGACAGGTGGACTCTAGCATGAATCATGCCAATGTCCCGCACAACAACAACCAGCACAATACACACATAGGAGCTCATCACAGAGATGTAATGGAGGCATTAGGAGATGGCCATAGTCATAGCAATGAAGAGCAGCAATTTTGCAGCACAACAGGCCATTTAGGAATTACATCTGGATAATTCAACTCCTGTAGGAGGTGGTTCTCTTCTCTGTCATCAGGACCTCAAGTAACTTAAACATAACAATGCATTGAAAACCTCAAATGCAGCTTTGTTGACCAGGACAAAGAATATGGGAAAGTGGAGGCTGAGGCTGAAACTGATGGCCTCCATGATGAGGGAAGGCCATAGTGTAGAGGGAGAGGAAGAAGTCAAAGAAGAGAATCTGAATCTGTTGTGTTTCTGAGAAACTTGCAGGACAAATTTTGTAACTAGTGTTTGGTTACTCATTGTCAAAGACTATTTCTCTACAGTTAACTACAAAAAAGCATTTTAAATAATGTTCAACTTATATAAGTCAAGATAGCTTCATGGGTCTAATTCTTCCCAAATTTAACTACATTATAAATATCACTTGCTAACAATGTCCTCCAAGACAAAATCTTGGGGGTAAGGATGGGAAGAGCATTTAATCTTCTCTCAATACCTCAGCAATTAATTTTGGCTTCAATCTTCCCATCCATTCTCATGTGCATCTTTCCATTATCCTTCTCATTCATTCTTCCAATCTTCTATCTTCACTTCTTACCTCACTCTCCCATCTTCAAATTTCCAGTTTCCCATCTTATCCTTCCTTCCAGGAAAAATTCCATAATTAAATTCCAAACTACTCTCTGAAGTACACTTTAATCCCCATCCACATCTCTCCACAAAGAAATGTTGATCTTCCTAAAGTACAAACCTCACTAAGTTCTGTACCTGCTCAGGCCAGCTATGGCATGCCCTGTTCTAAGGATGCTGTCCACATTCTACAGTGAGGACCTAAACTATGGTCTTTCTCTGCCTATAAGTTCCAGCGTGGCTTCTCCTTCACCCAAAAAATGTCTCTAGTCCCTCTTTCTGGAAAGATTCTTTCTCTTTCCCCCTCTAAACCCCAAGATCAACTGCCCCAAACTTGTTTATATTCCTCAGTGACTAGTAGGAACTTCAACTTTTATTATAGAGGCACCTTTTCTCCCTGTTTGCCAGCATGTGCCTCATGTATATTGGGGAACCCAGGTTTGGTGCATAAATATTTATTATAGTGATTTGTTCTTGGTGAATTGCCCCTTTTATTAAAATATATAATGAACTTCATCTCTTATGACAGTTTTGCTTTTTAAATCTACTTTGTCCAATATTAGTATCACTACTCCAGATCTATTTTGGTTGCTATTTGCCTGTAATATCTTTTTCCAAACATTCATCTTTAATTTGACTATATCCTTACATTTGAGGTGAGTCTCTTGTAGACATCATGTAGATGGCTCATATCTTTTATCCATTCTGTCAGTCTATGTCTTTTAAGTGGGGGACTTAAATCCATTAACATTCAATGTTATTAATGTACAGGCATTATTTATTTTATACATTTTACCCTTTGGCTTTTTTGCTGCCATATCTTACTATTGTCTGTCTTTTTAGTCTTGAAGTTACTGGTAATCTTCCTCTATACAATCTTTTTCCTTCAACATGAGTTCCAAACTGACCAAAGTTTGGAGCTTGGGGCTCAGAGATGGTGATCTGCTTGGGAAATCAGAAGCAGAACCAAGGATGAGGTAGTACATTGTGCAGGGGTCAAAAAGAATCTTCAATCAGCAGGGAGAGGAGTCACCAAGAGGAGGACTTCTGTGAGCTTATGTTCAACGTCTCTTCAGGAGCCTGAACAAAGAATGCAAGAAGAATCCCCAGACAGACATCCAGATCAGAGACCAATGAGTCCCAGGAATTGGGAAAGCTAAGGCAAATACAAGCTGAGTTGTATTCCTTAGGGTCTTGTAACTGTAAGCTTTTACCACAAATAAATACCTTTTATAAAAACCAACACATTTCTGGGACTTTGCATCAGTACCCCTTTGGCAGACTAACACAGAAAGAAATAATAAAACACAGAGGATGATGATTTAAAGCAAGCACAGCTTCCTGGAGAACATTGTCCCTGGCCTGCAAGGTATTGCCAGATAATTTGTTTCATAAGTGTGATTTTTTTTCATTTTTTTATTTTTTAAAAGATACTTAGATTAAATAAATATTATACAAAAAATATAGGGATTCCCATGCACCCTACCTCCGACTCCTCCCACAACCTCCCACATAAACATCCTTCATTAGTGTGGCACATTAATTGCAATTGTTAAACACATCCTGGGGCTTTGCCATTAAGCATAGACCATAGTTCACATTGTAGACCACACTCTCTCCCACACAGTTCTGCATGTTCTATGATGATATAAAATGGCCTATATCTATCATTGCAATGTCACTCAGGACAATTTCCAAGTCCCAAAGAAGCCCCTATATTACAACTGCTTTTCCCTCTAGGCAAGATAATCCCATTCATATTCTCCATGGGATATAAACCCCCTCTCAATTGGAAGTGGAATGGACATCACCATCCCAAACTCCCCAGGATGGGAGGAAGAGCTTTGGACTAGAGTGGACTTATTGGTATTCAATTATAGACATATTGTGATTCAAGAATGGAAGAAACTACAACATTGATGTGTAGCCAGTGGTCACTGGAGGCTCTGGGGGCATAAGTGTGTTTTCAAAAGGCCGTTCCACTGTTCTATTGATCCAGCTGCTTCAGGATGATGGGGAACATGATATGAGCAGTGATTTTCATGAATTTGTGCCCATTCTCACATACCATTTGTTATGAAGTGGGTTCCTCGATCAGAAGTAATGCTGTGTGGGACACCATGGCTGTGGAGAGATGTTCAGTAAGTCCATGGATGGTTGTTTGGAAGAAGCATTGCATGCAAGGAAGGAATATCCAAAGTTATGTGTCTATGCCAGTCAGAAAAAAATCACTCTCCCTTCAATAATGGAAGTGGTCTAATGTAATCAACCTGACAACAGGTAGCATGCTGATCACTTCAGGGAATTTGCCCTATTGGGGACTAAGTGTAGGTTTCTGCTGCTGGCAGATTGGGCATGCAGCAGTGGCTATAACCATATCAGCCTTGGTGAGGAAAATCCATGTTGCTGAGCTCATGCATAATCTCCTTCCCTACCGCCATGGCTACTTTGTTCATGAGCCCATTGGGCACTGAGAGGAATGGCTGAGGAAAGAGGCTGAGTGCTAGCCAGTGAGCAGGTCATCATATACACTTGATTATTGAAATTTTCCTCTGCTATAGTAACTCTCTGGTGAGCATTCACTTGGGACACAAATATTTTCATAATTTTTGTCCACTCGGAGAGGTCTACCCACATACCTCTTCCCCAAGCCTATTTGTCAACAATTTCCCAATCATGTTCCTTGCAAACTCCTGACCATCCAGCCGAACTATTGGCAACAGCCCATGAATCAGTGTACAAATGCATGTCTGGCCATTTCTCCTTCCAAGCAAAATGAACAACCTGGCGCATTGCTCAAAGTTCTGTCAACTGGGAGGCTTTGCCCCAAAAACTGTGCATCAGGGACATCCCATAAAGGGGCTGCTGTCCTGCAGTTGTCCACTTTCAGGTGGTAACTGTATATCATGCAGAACCATCTGTAAAGTAGGCCCGAGTTTTCTTTTCCTCAGTCAAATGATTGTGAGAAACTCCCTAGGAGGCCATGGCTGTGGGCTAGGAAAGGGAAGGTAACATGGTAGGAGTGGTGACCCTGGGCATTTGGGCCACTTCCTCATGTAAATTATTTGTGCCTTCAGGACCTGTTTGAGGCCATTCTCATATATACCACTTCCACTTTATGATGGAGTTCTGCTGTATACATTCAACTTTATGGTTTTGTGGATCAGACAATGCCCAGCTCATGCTAGGCAACTCAGGTCTCATGGTAACTTGGTGGCCCATGGTTAAACATTCAGTCTCTTCTCCAGGCAAAAAGCAGTTTCTCAAAAGGAGAGTAGTTATCTGCTGTGGATGGTATGGCTTTGCTCAAAAATCCTAAGGACCCACATTTTGATTCTCCTATAGGGGCCTGCCAAAAGCTCCAGAGGGCATCTCTATTTGCCACTGACACTTTCAGCACTTGTATCTGCTGGATCATATAACCCAAGTGGCAGTGCGGCTTGCACAGCAGCCTGGACCTATCAATAAGCCTCCTCCTGTTCTGGTCCCCACTCAAAACTAGCTTCTTTTGAGGTCATTCAGCAAATGGGCTGGAGTAGCACACCCAAATGAAGAATACATTGTCTCCAAAATCTGAAGAGACCAACTAAGCATTTTTCCCACTACCCCCCTCACTTTTTTTTTTTCTCTTAGAAGGGGTCATATTCAAATCTTATCCTTCAATTTAGATGACATATCTCTACATGCTATACCACTGGTCACATAGAAATTTCAACAACGTGGAAAGTCCCTGTATTTTTATTGGATATATTTCCCATACTTTCTTACAAAAAGAGCCTTACCAATAAGGCTTTTTTTTTTTTTTTTTTTTTTTTTTTTGCTATTTCTTGCTTACTAGTCCAATCACCATGATATCACCAATATAATGGATCCATTTGATGTCTTGTGGGAGGGAGAGATGATCAAGTTCTCTGTGGACAATATTATAGCATAGGGCTTGGGATTTGATATACCCTTGATGCAAGAGAGTGAAGGTATATTGCTTGCCTTGACAGCAGAAAGCAAACTGTTTCTGTTGATCCTTACTAACAGAAATTGAGAAAAAAAGTATTTGCCAGATCAATAGCTGCATACCAGGTACCAGGGGATGTGTTGATTTGCTCAAGTAATGACAGCACATATGGAACGGCAGCTGCAATTAGAGTCACCATCTTGTTAAGCTTAAAATCTACTGTCATCCTCCAAGATCTATCTGTTTTATGCACAGGCCAAGTAGGAGAGTAAAATGGTGATGTGATGGGAATCACCACCCCAGCATTCTTCAAATCCTTGATGGTGACACTGATCTCTGCAATCCCTCCAGGTATCTGGCATTGCTTTTGATTTACTATTTTTTTTTCAGTGGGGCAACTCTAGTGGCTTCCACTTGGCCTTTCCTACCTTAATAGCCTTTACTTCAAAGGTCATGGTACCAATGTGGGGATTCTGTGAGTTATTGAGTATGTCTATTCCAATTATGCCTTCTGATACTAAGGAAATAACCACAGAACAGGTCTATGGACACATTGGACACACTGAGAAATGGACCTGAGCTAAAACTCCATCAAGTCTCAGTAGAGACTTCATAAGTCTGTACTCGTACTGATGGACCAAAGTAATGTTTTAGGTCTCCTGGAATTAATGTCTCTTCTGAGCCAGTGTCTAATCCATGAATTTTCTATTCATTTCCTTTTCCTCTATGCACAGTTACCCTGGTTAAGCACCATGAGTCTCTTTGGGGAAAGCTGGGAAGAAGATTAAGAGTAAAAGTATTTGTCAGTGTAACAGGATCCTTCCCCAAGTGGACCTGGCTTTCCCCATGTTTAAGGGGCTCTGTGCCTGAAAAGTCTCTCAATTCTGGGAATTGATTAAGGAGTTATGACTCCTTATCTCTGTATTTCAAGTTAGGGTTTTGTTCACTCGATGTAAGTCCCTTCCACTGATACAGATCAAGTAGAGATTTAGTAGACTGCATAGCTATTTTACTTTCAGGTACCCCATGACCTATTGGCCAGCATGATAGGTCTATGCAACTCAGACTTTTTTTATTACTGCTTTGAGTCTGTCTTTTATTGTGTTAACCATGTCCACTTTGTCTTTGGAGATTAAGTGCTGCTACTTGGCTTCTGCCATCCTGGTATCTATTCATACTCATAGTGGTTAAGGATTATAATTTATGACATCTGTTCCCAAAGTAATATCTGACCCACATAGAAGAGCAACCACAGAATTCTTCACTGAAGATGGTGTAAGTCTTACAAATTTATTCCTCACAGTCCTGGTAAAAGTTGCGTCCTCTGAACATTCCTAGGGTAGGTGGGCAGGTCTTAAATGGTGAATCCATTCTAGCATTCCAATCTATCTAGCCTCTGGGTCCCCTCATATACAGTATACCAGGGTAAATCAGGCATCTTGATCTCTGGCATTGTAGGCCATCTTTGGTCCATGTTTAAGCCAGACATCCAAACAAGCTTTTAGAGTCCTTTCTATTTCATCAAGCTACAACAATGAATCCAGTATCTCTGTTTAGTGGGCTCATATCAATAATTTCTCCCTGATCCAACTTTATATTCCTTTCACCATTATCCCCTATCCTTAATATCCTTTCACCATTATCCTCTACCCTTAATATCCATTCCCACACATATTCTCCTGATTTCTGTCTATATAAATTGGGAAACTCATTCAGTGTTTGTAGAGTATAGCATACTTCCCCATGGGGCACATTTTGTACTTCACCTTTGGGGGCTTTTTGTGTTTTGCATCTAGTTATAAGTCTGGAAGAGATGTGGGGTGGTGGGAGTAGGTAAGGAGAAGAATTGGAAGTGTCTTGAAGGCTAATTACCTCAGTCCATTCCTTTTAAATTCATCTGAGCTCAGATTAATCTCTTCAGGCAGGGGTTGAATGGCAGACTCCTCAGGGCAAGGTGGAGGTTGGGTCATGGTTTCATCATCCCATTGAGGAGGTTGAGAATCATTTGGGAAAGCTGGAGTTTGGGTAGTGCAGGCAAAATGTTGAGTGGCCTCCTCAGGGCAGATTATTACTTGATTTAGCAAAGTCTCAGCAGAATTCAGAATTGCAATGCCTCCCCACATCATTACACGTATGTTTCCATCCCAATTCTTTCCAATCACTGACTTCAAATTAACAGCAGATGCCTTGCAAAGTTGAGATTTTGGTTTCCATTTTAACTCTGGAACTTATACAATGAGACTGTGGCTGGTTTCCAGAGATCTCAAGTCTGAGGCTGGACAAAGCGTGATTTTCTTTCAGAGCACACATTGAAAGTTCTCATCATTCATGTAGTGATAAGATACAAATTTGAATTCTTCAGCTCATCCCTCTCTTTTGTAATTGTATCTAGTGTATTTCAGAGCAGCCAGCCAACATCATAGTAGCTTTCAACTACACAAAACTGTTAAGGTGATTAAAAAATCATACTCACCCAGCTCCTTGTCTCTTATAAGCACGGAAGTAGCCATATACAGTGGTGATATTTGGTGTATTGGTATTGCCAGCTCCTGCCATGGACTGTCAGAGGCCTCTTGATTATTGGAAACAAAGTCATTAGAACCCTTGAATATAATCAGAGTAAAGATCCAATTGCATAAATCCCAGAATCAATTCAGAAATAAAATTTTTTAGATTCTGTTTCTCAAGAACTACTCTCAGTACAAAGCTGTATTAGTCATGGTTCTTTAGTGAAAGAGAGCCAGTAGGAGATATCTCTTAATATCAGGAGATACTATAAAATTTTCTCACATGACTATTGGGATACACAAGTCCAAATTCCATAGGGCAGCATGCAAAGCAGGGGCTATGTGGTAGGTCCTTGGTGTGTTCACCAGGAGACACTTGCTCTCCAAAACAGAGATGGGAATTCTCTCTCTCAAGGCTGAAATCACTTTTCCTTTTAAAGCCTTCAACTGATTGGATGAGATGTCACTCATTGCTGATGGCAATCTCCTCAAATGATTGTAGATGTAATCATCTGTATTAGTCAGTCAAAGAGGTGTTGATGCAAAATTCCAAAAATATGTTGTCTTTTATCAAAGGTATTTATTTGGGGTGGAAGCTCACAGTTACCTGGCCATAAAGCATAAGTCACTTCCCTCACCAAATTCTGTTGTCACATGTTGGAGCAAGATGTCTGCTGATGTCTGCAAAGGTTCTGGCTTCCTGGGTTCCTCTTTTCCCAGGGCTCATTTCTTTCCGGGCTCAGCTGCTCTTCTCTTTTCACAAGGCCAGCTGTAGAGAAATGGTATTTTAGACAAATGGCTCATCTCTCTTCCTGGTACCTCTGCTGTGTCCAATTAAGCCTTCTCTCCTTCCTCGTGTATCTACAACCCTATGTGTTTACTTCCCAGGCTCCAGGATCAAAACTCCAAACTTCCTAGTTTCTCTTTGAGTCCCCAGACACTAAGGGGGCAAGGACTCAATGTCCTACTGACATGGCCCAATCAAAGCCTCAATCATTAATTAATGAAATAAAAGTGAAAACTCTGAACCCAATATAATCTAATATGCCCAGAGGAACAAACCAGTTTACAAAAATAATCCAATATCTATTTTTTTGGAATTCATAACCAATATCAAACTGTTACACCCTACCATCTGAATTCCAAAAAGACTTTACAATGTTAAAAAAAAACTTAAATCACCACAATGCTATATACAGAATCATATCACAATAAATTTAAAGAAATACAGTTTGTCTTGTGGCAAAGTCATATCTGGATGTAGATCTCTGAAACTTACAAATTAATTTATCTGCTTCCAATACACAAATTGACAAAGGAAAAACATTTTCATTACCATAAGGAAAAATAGGGAGGGAAATATGAGTCACAGGTTCTCTACAGCTCAGTAAACCTCCAGGGCATACTCCATTCAATTTCAAAGTCTGAGAGTGATTCTTAAGATGATGGTTTCTTCTCCCTGGTGCCTCATGAAGCTTGCCAAATGGTCATTTTCTTGGTTTCACCCTCACCAAGCATCTGGGTGGCAACCAAGCTCCAGAATTCACCCTCCAAGAGCATTGGGATGATTGTCATACTTTACCAATCTTTGGTTAGAGTTTTAAGCCCCCTAGTACAGTGTGGTGAAGGCAAAATCCTCCCTAAACTCTGGCATACAGGTCTAATCCTCTCAAAGCAATGAGTTGGTGGCCTGACTGTCCTTAATCCATGGGTGACAGGCCTACCTCAATCATATCTATGAGGTATTGAAGTCAACTTTCCTAATCCTTGGGGAATGTGCTCCAACCTCTTTGTACCCTAGAGTACCAAAACTCTCCCTGTTTGGGCAGAAACACCCTCTTCAACTGCTGGGGCAAACTCACCCTCTCTGTACACATGGATGGGGTTCCTCTCTTGGCCCATGGTGATGTCTTAATTCCAGATCTCAGCTTCCATGGTTTTTCTCCTGAAGTCATTTACCCTTCAAGCTCTCCTTTCCAAGTCCCCTTTATTCCAAAATGTGAGTGATTTTGTTCATACAGCTCTCTCAAAAACTTTGTTGGTTTAGCATGCAGGAAGCAGGAGTCCAAGGCATCAGAAATTGCATTTTCAATCCTGATTTATAAGTCACAAGTTTAGTTAAGTCCTCAAGTGGGGCATTATCATTTGGGGGCTTGATTTTCAGAGGCTTGGAATTTCCAGAATCAGTTTCTGGTTTCTTTGTGTCCAATAGTTCAGTCCTCATCTTCTCTCTCTCATATAGTATTTTGCTATAAGCTGCAAGGAGAAGCCAAACTGCATACTCTGAGTTTACTTTGGAAAGTTCTTCAGCTAAATGTCCAGGCTTGCCATTTTCAAATTCTGCCTTCCATAAAACAACAGGATTTAATCTTGCTAAGCTCTCTGCAACTTTAAAACACAGATCGCCTTTCCTCTAGTTTCCAATAATAGTTTCATTATTAACTTCTAAGTCCGCATAAAAAGTTTCTTTAGAGTCCATATTGCTACCTACAGTCTCTTCAAAGTATTGTAGGTTTATTTTCTATCAAACATATCATAATTCCTCCAAAAAATACCCGTTACCTATTTATAAAATCATTCCAGCATTTTGGAAATTGTAAAAGCAATTCCCCACTCTCCAAAACCAAATCCTGTATTATTCACCAAAGGGGTGCTGATGGAAAATATCAGAAACCTGTTGGCTTTTTTTTTTTTTTTTTTTTTTTTTTTTAATTTGGGTAAAAAACAAAAATCTCACAATACATACAAACATTTGTAAAATGATATATAAATATATATGCATATATGTGTATTTGCTTACAAAAATGTTATTTTTATATATATATATACATATATTTTAAGAGGTGCTTAGATTACCTAAAATATTATACGGAATCCACTGGGATTCCCATGTTGCCCACCTCCCACACCTCCCACCACATCCAACACAAACATCTCCCATAGTGTGGCCCACCAACCTCAATGAACTTACACATCCTGGAGCCTTGCCACCAACCATAGACCACAGTTCACACTGTAGAACACACTCTCTCCCACTCAGTTCTGAGTGGTGTGTGCTGATTTAAAATGGCCTACATCCATTGCCACAACAGTACTCAGGACAACCTCCAACTCCCAAAGAAGCCCCTGTATTTCAACTGCTCATCCCCTCCCTACCCAAAAAACTGTCAAGTGGCCACTGGCTCCACCTCATTGTTATAATTTCTTGCATTGCAAGAATCACCATATGTGAGCAAGAGAATACCATCAAGTCCACTCTAGTCCATAGTTCTTCCCCCAATCCAGAGGCGACTGGGATGGTGATGTCCACTCCAACTCCAAGTGAGAGAGGGCTTATATCCCATGGATATGGTGGGTGGGATGATCCTGCCTGCAGATGCAGGCCCTCTCCATTCCCTGGGATGGCCATTTCCCATCGTTGTCTCCTCACCAGGTGACTTGGATGAGTCCATTGAGCTGTAGGGTAGGAGTTGCAGCTCCACCTAGATTTCATGCACACCTGGCACATAGGTAGGTGGGAGGCTCCAGTCTCTGGAAGTATACCTAAGAAACTCCAGCATCACATGTAGGTTTGAATAGAAGGGACTGGTGAACCATGTGCAGGGAGGACTTATTTGAGTCTAATCTGTGCTCCTGAGAGTGACAGAATTAGACTCAAATAAGTCC
>JAKSZT010008315.1:5859887-5876547 GCA_026826555.1 Tolypeutes matacus | reverse complement strand
CCACCGGCAGCCTCAAAACTCACGAATCTCCACCGTTCGGTCCACGCCGCCGATCCGCGCAGATAGATGTCCCAAGCTTCTCACTCCACGCGTGCACAGCACAGACCCCCGGGCAGGACCCCGTCCCCAATCCGCCTTGCTCTGGGAGCTTGCAGTGTGCGCCCTCCTACACCAACGCCATCTTGCCAATAGTTTCCTGTTGGCTTTTATAAAGGGTATTTATTTGGGGTAGAAGCTCACAGTTAGTAGGCCATAAAGCAAAAGTTACTTCCTTCACCAAACTCTGTTGCCACATGTTGGAGCAAGATGGTTGTCAACATTGGCAATGGTTCAGGCTTCCTGAGTTCCTCTCTTCCCAGGGCACACTTCTCTCTGGGCTCAGCTGCTCTGCTCTCTCTAAAAGGCAAGCTATAGATTTTCAGACAAATGGCTCATCTCTCTTTTCAGGACCTCTGCTGTGTCCAATTGAGCCTTCTTTCCTTCCTCACGTATCTGCTTCTCTATGTGTTTACTTCCCAGGCTCCAGTATCAAAATTCTAAACTCCCTTCTCTGCAGTGTGGTTTCTCTGTGATTCCCTGCCCACCAAGGAGGCAGGGACTCAACATCCTACTGATGTGGTCCAATTAAAGCCTCAATCATTATTTAATCAAATAAAAATGAAACCTCTGAATCCAATATAATGTAATAGGCCCAGAGGCATAATCCTGTTTTCAAACATAATCCAATATCTAATTTTGGAATTCATAACCAATATCAAACTGCTATACCATCCATATCTGCAACCACCTCATTGATGATTAAAGTCCATGAAATGCTCTTGTAATACAATTAGTCCAGTGACTGTTTGACCAAACAACCTGGCACCATTACTTGCCTGAGCTAACACATTAGACTTACCATCACATAAGTGTTGGTAAATGTCGGGTCATTATTTCCTTACATATTCTTTCAGTACCTTTTCTGTTTCCTTCTGGGGCACCTATAATGTGTAAGTTTGCCAGTAAATTCTCTGAGACACTTCAATTTTTTCACTCTTTTTTTCTCTCTGTTCTCCTGTCTTTTCAAGTTCAGTTGCTTACTACTTCAATTCAGTAATTCTATCTTCCAGCAATTTAAATCTGCTGTTATATGTTGCTAATGTATTTTAAACTGCATCTGATGTGTCTTTAACTCACATAAGCTCTGATATTTTTCTTTACATGATTTCATTCTGTTCTTTATTCTCACCTAGTGTCTTCTTAATATTGCTTATCTATTTAGCCACATTTTCCTTCAACTCCTTGAATTCATTCAGGAGATTTGTGTAATTACCATTAATTAGTTGTCTTAAATCTTGTCTTTTGTCAGGATTTTTGGTTTATTCCTGTGGCTGGGCTATCTCTTCTGTTGTAATTTTTTGCTGATCTCTAGGCATATAAATATGTTGGTGAATTTACTCAGAAGTCAATTTCTCTCTATCGACTAAGGGTTTTGTTTCATGGCTCTTCCTTGGGGTTTTGTTCAGTTTATTCTAAGTTTTAAAATTACCCAGCTTAAGTTATCAAAATTGGATGAGGGACTTACTGATGTGGTACAGATTCATTTCAGAGGAGCTGGGACAAGAGACTCCTCAAAGCAGGTTTTCTCCTTGCAGTTTCCAGGCTGGCCAGTGGATGGCACTCAAGAGCAAATCTTTCAAGGGAAGTGTCTCTTTAAACTTCCACTTGTCCATGATTGTGGACTGGCCAAAGCCAAGATTCAAAGGAGTTTCTGCTGGACAAATTCACTGAAGATAAGCCATTCTCTCATCTCTGCCACACCTTCCCTATTCTGAAGGGAAAGATATCTGTTCCCCTCTCAATTGGCTGCAGCACCCCAAATACCCACAAACAACGTAGTCTTTTCTTCTTTAAAAAACCCTTGCCTGGAAATGCCAAGACAAGACACAATTTGGATTGCTACCTGAATATGTGGTCCTTGAATTGCAATTCAAAGACCCCAAATAAATACCTTATTGTTTTGCAGCTCAGTTTGCCATTTCTCAGTTGACAGGTTATTAAGAATAAAGCTGACAGGCACAAAGTGGTAGAGCAGGAAGTTTTACCAAGAGCTCCTTCCATTAGAAAACTGAAAGAGCTAAAAAAGAAACTCTAATTAACTAGGTGGTAACCCTAATAACAGAATGGACTTTTAGAACAATTACTGCAGTTCCAGAGGAAGCAAAAGGCTGCAGAAAGATCAGCTTTTGTATGTGAGAGCATGAACCAGTGACCAGTCTCCATTGTTCACCGCTGCAGCAGCAGGTACTGAGATGGCTACTGTTGCTGTTGTGAGACTGTCCAATACCCAGGAACATCCAGGTGAGTTAGGGCTGGCAGAGGAAACCTTCTCTACAGGATGGGTTTTGTTTGAAGTCTCTTTAGTGGATCTGTGAGGAAGCAGAACACGGAACCTGGCCTCAGTTTCAGCCCCCGGGGCAGCACTGCTTCCAGCCTCCCACCAACATCCATGTAGACAAAAATGCTAGCATGTTTTTTCCTTCTGTTTGCAGGTCTTTCCTGGTCTGGCAGATCCTGAAGGCACAGCATAGCCTCTGGCTTCAGTTTTAGCTCTCACCACAGTAGGTGCTTCTGGACTCACACTATATCTACCAGACAGACTGAAACACCCAGTACTCTTTCTCATTGACTGGGTTTCTTCTTTCTCCTTCTTGTGCTGTTTTTTTGGGGAGTCCCTTGAGTGCCCTGTGCATATGCTAGCCTCTGTTTCCCTCAAAAACAGTATCTGCTGACTTTACACTAGCTTTTACAAGTACATAAAGAATAAATTCATCTTTCTCTTTTTCTCTTTCTTGGTTATTTTTCCTTTCTTTGCTTTTTGGTTTTGATTCTGGCATATTCTTGAGGGATGAGCAGATATGCTGACCTAGGTTTTGCCTTGAAAGCATAGTTTCTGGCTTTGCACAAACAAAAAATATGTGATTTGGTGAGACAAGGATATTTTACTTATATTTTTGTGGGTGTTTTTATCTGATTGTTAGTATTTTGTTCTTTTTGTTTTCCTCTCTCTTGCTCATTCTTCCTTGCTTTTTTTTCCCTTCTTGTTTTTAGGCTGAAAATTGAAGAGTGGGAGAAATAGATTTCCAGAGTGATCAACACAACATTAACATCCAGAATGTTAAGTCCTCAAAAAACAAACAAACAAAATATACAAAGAGAAAGGGAAGTATGGCACAGAGGAGTAAAAGTATTCAGTAAAAAAATTACAGATGAAGGTCAATTTCTAGAATAACTTATCAAAGATTTTAGAACAACTCTCATAAATATGTTCAATGAACTAAAGGAAAACATGGACAAAAACTAAAGTTCTAAAATTATGTTTGCCTCTTTCAATACACAACTTTCAACAATGGGTAGAATATCTAAACAGAAGATCAGTGTAAATAATGGATGTGAACAACACTAAAAACCAAATAGTTTTACCGACATACATATAACATTTTGCCCAACAGCAACAAAATACATATGGATCATTCTCTAGGATAGAGGGAGTCTAAATTAATGTTAAATTATTGATATCATAAGAAGTAACCCCTTGACTTGAATGGAATGAAGTTAGGAATTAATAACATAGGTAAAACTGGAGAATTTACAAATATATGTAAACCGAACAGCACACCCTTAACCAATTTATCAAAGAAGAAATCACAAGGGTAATTAGAAAATATTCAGAGAAAAATAAAACCAAAGACACAACATGAAAAATTTATGGGAAATTTATAAGTGTGAATTCCTATATTAAAAAAAAGGGAGAACCCAAATTAATAACATAGGTTACATCTTCAGGAACTAGAAAAACAAGGGGAAAGTAAACCAAAAGTTAGCAGAAGAAAGAAGATAGTTATTGTAAGAGTGGACCTAAATGAAATAGAAAATAGGGAAATATTTGAGAGAAAAAACAAATAAAATATTGATACTTTAAAAACATTAATAAAATTGATGAACATTTAGCTAGACTTACAAAGAGAAAAGTTGCAAATAACTAAAATCAGAAATGAAAATGATGATATCACTACTGACCTCACAAAATCTAAAGTATTGAAAGAGAATATTTTGAACAATAATAAACTAAATTATGTAGAAGAAATGAAAACATGAATAAAAATACATAAATTACCTAAATTAATGCCAGAAGAAATAGAAAACTCAACAAACCTTTAACAAGTACAGAGATTGAATCAATAATCAAAAGATCATATAGGTGTGTTGGTAAAGTAGTGTTATATGGAATTTCTACATATGTACATGTGTATGATTGTTTTGTAAGTTCACAACCTCTATAATAAAAATATATAAAAAAATAAGGAGGTGGGTTGGGAGAAAAGTACACCAAATGTAAAATAAAAACAAAGACACAACATAACAAAATTTATGGGAAATTTATAAGTATGAATGCCTATATATAAAAAAGATATGGATTATAGTCAGTAATAATATTTTTTCTAATAATTTTATTGGGGAAAAACTACAAAAGATTTACAGTACAATGGAATTAGTTGGGCAGAGCTTAGTTTGTCATTGTTGGGGGATAACTGCTGAATTTTTGGTTGTTTTGAGTTGATTCCCACCACCGTACCACGATCCAATATGAAAAAAAGCTATTTAACTTATTTATTATCTTTTAAAAAGTATACATTGAAAATTTTGTTCATGATGTATTTATCAAGCATGATGAAAAGCAATGGATATATATTCTTTTATTATGTTAAATTATTATTGCTAGTATTAATTGACAAAATGTGAAGTATATGTTCTTTTCACAGTAATAAATGTCTTTTGTAATTTCACTTGGATATTTTATTGTAAATGAGTAAAAATCTTAATTTGAGATGATATATAATATTTATTTTGTTAATTTTTTCCTTCTATACATAAATTTTGAAAGACTGTGGTATTTCTTGACAGAAATCTACCTTGATGCTGTGGAAGTAGTTTGAAGAATATCTTAGTAGTTTTCTTAGAATGTATAACGGTTGTGCCACATTCAAATTTAATGAAAAAAAGGATGACCATGTTGCAATCAGACTTCAGTGGCATACTTTTCTAATTCCAACTTTATAAAATTAATAGTAATATTTTGACAATGTTCTTGCATACTTTGTAACAAATGTTTCACAAAAATGCAAAACATTGTTGGAGGGCTGAGGTATGAGACCCCTGAATGATGTTATACATGTTTATTTTTTAAGTTCACAACTTTCACTATACACTTATTGTTTATGGATGTTTATGTATGAATGATAAACTTCAATAATATATATATATATAATTTTATTTATGTTATTATTTTCTCTTCCACAAAAGTGCAAGACCAGATAGCTTCAACATTGAATTATACCAAACATTAAAGAAAAATTAGTTCCAATACTTTCACACTATTCAAATGAATTCAAGAGGATGGAACACTTCATTATTCATTCTAAGAGGCCAGCATTATTCTGTTACAAAGTCTGGTAAAGTCATCCCAAGAAAAGAAAATTATAGACCAATTTCCCTTATAAATACAGTGGCAAAAATCCTTAATAAAATACTAGCAAACAGAATCCAACAGCATATTAAAAATATTGTATTACCAAGTGAAATTTATTCTAGGAAAGCAAGGGTAGTTCAACATACCAAAAAAAAAAAAAAAAAAAAAAATCAAATGCAATACACTACATAAATAGAATAGAATAGAAAATTGCATGATTATCTCAGTAGAATCCAAAAAGTCATTTGGCAATATCCAGCACTGTGACAGTTTGAAGGTATTTGGGGATCCCAGAAAAGACCATGTTCTTAGAGCTAATCCACTCTTATTCAGGTAAACCTATTATGGGTGGGACCTCTTGATTGGATCACTTCTGTTTAGATTGCATGACCCAGGGAGGCGCTTGGTTTCTTACTAGTTTCCTATAAGAAAGAGGACTAAAAGCAGCAGGTACATGAGAAAAAGCCACAGAGATGGGGAGAAGGGACACAGAAGCTCAAAGAGGAACACTGGAGGACTTCAAGGGCAAACCCATGGACCTGAAGACTGGACTTAAGATATCTTCTCAGGCCAAGAGAGGACCCTACCTTTGTGTCCAGAAAGGTTGAATTTGCCTAAGCACTTGTATTGAGTGGGCCTTCCACCTCTTTCTTTGGTAAGTATTGATGCTAAATGCCTTAGAGAGTGTTGAGCATGTTCCCTCTGGATTGGGGAAAGTTAGTTCACCAACCCACTGTTCTGTGGGGCTTGGTTAGGGAACTATGAAAAGGAAAATGTGAAATGCATTCAAGTGTAACTTTAAGTTATGAGGAAGAAGGAAATGAAATTATGAAGTACAATTTGGAATGTCTTTAAATCATAATTTATTTTCCTTCTTCAAAAAAGAAAAATTAAGTAAAACTTTGCTTTCCATTTTCCTTCCAAGATTACAGCTCTTTAACTTGTCCTTGATAGTGCCATGTGTCCTTTGCCCTACTGCAATCCCCTCCAACTCTCCAATATAGTAGTATGTTATATTTTGCTACATTATTTATATCCATATCAACATTTCATATTGGGTCATTTCACTTCATTTTTTGAAGTTTTTTTTTGGAACAAATCAATTTTATTGATACATATTAATAAACATACCATTCATCCAAAGTGTATAATCAATGATATTTGCAATAATCACATAGATGTTCAATCATCATTTCAATCACTACTAGACCAATTTCAATATTTCAATAATAATAATAAACAAACAAACAAACAAAAAAAAACCCAGAAAAACAAACTAGAAATCTCCTAATCTCTTAATCTCTTTATGTTTCCCCCACTGGAAATAGCTGCTGTTTCTGGCTATTCTATCTAAACCATATAGTCAATGGCTTTTAGTACAATCACAATGTTGTACATTCATCATCTCAAAAATTTTACAACAATTTCATTACTCCAAAAAGTAAGGGATTACTCCACATCCCTTAGCATTCCTTCCACAGACCTACATAACCACTAATTTCTTTTCATTTTTATAAATTATTTACATTTACTTTTTTTACAAATGGAATCAAACTCTATGTAGTACTCTGTGTCTGGTCTCTGTCACTTGGAGTAATGTTGATTTTTTGTCTGATATTAATATTTTGTACTATTCACTGACATTTGTTCAGCTTCAAAGAAAAGCAGTGTTATATATGCAATTCTACCCATATTCACATTTCACATAATATGTTTAGTTCATAATAGGGCAATCATACAGTATGTGTCCCTTTGTATCTGGCTTGTTTCACTCAACATGATGTCCTCCATGTTCATCCATATTGTCATGTTTCATGACTTCATATCTTCTTACCACAGAATAATATTCCTTCATGTGTATATGCCACAATTTGTTTATCCATTCATCAATTAATGTACAGCTGGGTTGTTTACACTTTTTGGCTATCGTGAATAACGCTGCTATGAATATCGGAGTGCAGATATTTAATCGTGCTCTCAGTTCTTCTGGGTATATATCTAGTAATTGTATTGTCGGATCCCATGGCAAGTCTATTTCAACTTCCTTAGCAACTGCCAAACAGGCCCACCACGAGTGAATAAGCATTCTTATCTCTCCACATCCTCTCCAACATTTACACTTTTCTGACTTTTTAATAACGGGCAGTCTAATAGATGTGAAATGATATCTCATTGTAGTTTTGATTTGCACTTCCCTAATCGCTAGTGAGGTTGAACATTTTTTCATGTGTTTCTTCACCATTTGTATTTCTTATTTGCACAGTTGCCTTTACAAGTCTTTTGCCCATTTTTAATTGGATACTTTGCTTTTTATTGTTGAGTTGTATGATCTCCTCATATATCATGGATATTAAACCCTTATCAAATATGTGATTGCCAAATATTTTCTTTCATTGAGTCAGCTGCCTTTTCACCCTTTTGATAAAGTCCTTTGAGGTGCAAAGTGTTGAATTTTGAGGAGGTCCCATTTATCTATTTTTTCTTTTGTTGCTCGTGCTTTGACCATAAGGCTTAAGAAACTACCACCTACCACAAGATCTTGATGATGTTTTCCTACATTTTCTTCTAGGAGTTTTATGATTGTTGTGCTTATATTTAAATCCATGATCCATTTTGAGTTAATTTTTTTTGTAGGGTGTGAGATAGGGTTCTTTTTTCTATTGGATATGGGTATCCAGTTCTCCCAGCACCGTTTGTTGAATAGACTGTTCTGGCCCTTGGGGTTGGGTTTAACAGTCTTGTCAAAAACTTCTTGGCTGTAGATGTGAGGGTCAATTTCTGAATTCTTGATTTCAGTTCCATTGGTCAATATATCTGTCCTTATGCCAGCACCATGCTGTTTTTACCACTGTAGCTAAGTAATATGCTTTAAAATCAGGATGTGAGAGTTCTCCAAATTCATTATTCTTTTTAAAGCTATTTTTTTTTACTATTTGAGGACACTTCCCCTTCCAAATAAATTTGATTTTGGCTTTTTGATTTCTGCAAAAAAGGATGTTGAGATTTTTATTGGGATTGCATTGAATCTGTAAATCGGTTTGAGTATAATTGACATCTTAACATTAGTCTTCCAACCTATGAACAAGGAATGTCTTTCCATTTCTTTAAGTCTTCTTCAGTTTCTTTTAGTAATGGTTTTTTTTTTTTTTTTTTTCTTTTTTTTTTCTGAATACAGGTCTTTTATGTCTTTGGTTAACTTTATTCCTAATTATTTGATTGTTTTAATCACTGTTATAAATAGTTTTTTTTTCCTGATTTCCTCCTTAAATTGCACATCAGTAGTATATAGAAACACTACTGGATTTGCATATTAACCTTGTATCCAACACATTGCTGAACTTGTCTATTTATTCTAGTAGTTTTGTTGTGAATTTTTCAGGATTTTCTAGATATAGGATCATGTCATCAGCACATAGTGAAAGTTTTATTTCTTCCTTTCCTATTTGAGTGCCTTTTATTTCCTTGTCTAGCCTAATTGCTCTAGCTAGAACTTCTAGCACAATATTGAATAATAACGGTGACAGTGGGCATTCTTGCCTTGTTCCTGATCTCAGTGGGAAAGGTTTCAATCTTTCAACATTGAGTACAATGCAAGCTGTAGCTTTTTAATATATGCACTTTACCATATTGAGAGTGCTTCCTTCTATTCCTATATTTTGAAGTGTTTTTATCAAGAAAGGGTATTGTATTTTGTCAAATCCCTTTTCTGCATCAATCAAGAGGATCGTGTGGTTTTTCTACTTCAATTTATCAGTATGGTAAATTGATTTTCTTGTGTTGACCCACCCTTGCACACCTGGGATAAAACCCATTTGATTGTGGTATATAATTCTTTTAATATGATTTTGGATTCTGTCTGCAAGTATTTTGTTGAGGATGTTTGCATCTATATTCCTTAGAGATATTGGTCTGTAATTTTCTTTTTTTTTAGTATCTTTATCAGGTTTTGGAATTAAGGTGGTGTTCACTTCATAGAATGAGTTTGGTAGTGTTATTTCCTGTTAAATTTTTTGAAAGAGCTTGAGCAAGATCTGTATTAGTTCATCTTGCAATGTTTGATAGAATTCACTTGTGAAGCCATCTGGTCCTGGGCTTTTCCTCTTTGGGAGGTTTTTGATGACTGTTTCAATCTCTTCATTTATGATTGGTTTACTGAGGTCTTCTGTTTCTTCTAAAGTAGTGTAGGTGTTTCATGTGTTTCCAGAAATTGGTCCATCTCATCTATATTGTCTAGTTTTGGCATACAATTTTTCAGAGTATCTTCTTATGATCTCACTTATTTCTATGGGGTCAGTGTAATATTACCCTTATTATTTCTGATTTTATTTAATTTTGTCTTCTCTCTTTTCTTCTTTGTCTGTCTAGCTAAGAGTTTGTCAATTTTGTTGATCTACTCAAAGAACCAAATTTTGGATTTGTTGATTCTCTCTATTGTTTTGTTGTTGTTGTTGTTCTTGATTTCATTTATTTCTGCTCTGAAATTTCTTTCTTTCTTTGGCTTGGTTTGGGTTTAGTTTGCCGTTCTTTTTCTAATTCTTCCAGGTGTGCAGTTAGATCTTCAATTTTGTCTCTTCTTCTTTTTTCACATATGCATTGAGTGTTATAAATTTCCCTCTCAGCATTGCCTTTGTGTTGTCCCGTAGGTTTAGATATGTTGTGTTCTCATTTTCATTCATGTCAAGATATTTGCTTATTTATCTTGCAATTTCTTTTTTGCCTGACTAATTATTTGTGTTATTTAATTCCATATATTTATGAATTTCCCTTTTTCCATTCTAGCTTCATTCCATTATGATCAGAGAAAGTGTTTTGTATAATTTCAGTCTTTTTAAATTTATTGAGACTTGTCTTTTGACCCAACATATGATCTATCTTGGAGAAGGATCCATGAGCACTTGAAAAAAATGTATATCCTTCTGTTTTGGGGCACAGTGCTCTGTAAATCTGTTAGGTGTAGTTCATTTATCATAATATTCAAGCTCTCTGCTTCTTTAATTTACTTCTGTCCAGATATTCTATCCAATCCTAAGAATAGTGTATTGAAGTCACCAATTATTATTATAGAGACGTCTATTTCTCCCGTCACCTTTGCCAGTTTGTGCCTCATGTATCTTGGTGCACTGAGGTTAGGTGTATAAATAATTAGTATAGTTATTCCTTCTAGTTATATTGCACCTTTTGTTAATACATAATGACCTTCTTTATCCCTTATAACAGTTTTGCAATTAAAATCTATTTTGTCTGATATTAATATCACTACTCCAGCTCTTTTTTGGTTCAATTTGTGTAGAATATCTTTTTCAAAACTTTCACTTTTAACCTGGTTGTGTCCTTACATTTGATGTGATTCTCTTGTAGACAGCATATAGATGGCTTATATTTTTTTTTATCCATTCTCTCAGTCTATATTTTTTGACTGTGGAGTTTAAAGCATTAACATTAACTGTTATTAGTATAAAGGCATTAATTATTTCATCCATTTTTTTTTTTACTGGTATTTCATCCATTTTGACCATTGGCTTTCTGTTGTCACATTGTACTATTGTCTATATTTTTACTCTTTAGTTTACCCTTTCTTTTAATCTTCATTTTTACACTCTTCTCCAAGTCTATCACCCTTGTTTTTTCCTTTCAGGCAGCAGCAGTCCCTTTAGTATCTCCTGTAAGGGAGACAGAAAGATAAAAGAATAGAAAAAATGGAACAGGATCTCAGGGATTGGAATGACAAAGTGAAACACTCAAATATATGCATTATCAGTGTCTCAGAAGGACAAGAGAATGGAAAAGGGGTAGAAAGATTATTTGAGGAAATAATTACTGAAAACTTCCTAACCCTTATGAAAGATATCAATATCCAAGAAGGACAACACACACACACACACACACACAAACACACACAACAGAATAAATCTTAATAGACCTACTAAGAGAGGCCTTCTATTAAGAATGACACATATTAGAGATAAGGAGAGGATTCTGAAAACAACAAGAGAAAAGCAAAACATCACATACAAGGAAACTTAATAAGATTAAGTGCCAAACTCTCATCAGGAAGCATGGAGGTTAGAAAAAGTGCCTTAATGTGTTTAAGGTAGTGAAAGAGAAAAACTTCCAACCAAGAATTCTATATCCAGCAAAACTGTCCTTCAAAAATGAGGGTGGGTTTAAAGTCTTCACAAACAAAAAGTGATAAAGTATGTTACCAAAAGACCAGAACTACAAGAGAACACAGAGTGCTGCAGCCTAAAAAAATAACAAAGGCAAGAGACTTGGATAAGAGTGCAGAAATGAAAATTATTAGGAAGGGTAAATTAAAGGGTAAAAAGACAGAGAATAGTAAGATATGACAATGGAAAGCCAAAGCATAAAATGGATGAAGTTAGTAATGCCTTTACAGTAATAATATTGAAGATTAATGGCTTGAACTCCCTAATGAAAGGACATAGACAGATAGAGTGAATAAAAAATATGAGCCATCTGTATGCTGTCTAAAAGAGACACACTTCAGACACAAGGACACAACCAGGTTGAAAGTGATAGGTTGGTAAAAGATATTCCACACAAATAGCAACCAAAAAAGATCTGGAGTAGCAATACTAATATCACACACAAAAAAATAGATTTTAATTGCAAAACTGTTATAAGGGATGAAGAAGATCATTATATATTAATAAAAGGGGCAATTCACAATAAGAAATAACTTTAATAAATATTTATGTACCTAACCTGGGTGCCCCAAGATATATGAGGCACACACTGCCAAAAGTGAAGGGAGAAATATACATCTGTACAATAAGAGCTGGAGACTTCCATATACCACTGTCAGCATTGGATAGAACGTCTGGATGGAAGATAAACAAAAGAGAGCTTAAATAATGTGATAAATAAACAAGTCTTAACAGAACTTTATAGAACATTACACCCCCAAACAGTAGGATATATATTCTTGTCAAGCACTCACAGATCCCTCTCCAGGATAGACCATATGTTGGGTCACAAGACAGCTCTCAAGAAATTTAAAAGTATAGAAAACACTTACTCTGATCATAATGGAATGAAGATAAAAATCAATAATGGACAAAAAAGGAAAAATTCATAATTATATAGAAATTAAACAACAAACTCTTAAATAATCTGTAGGTCAAAGAAAAAATGCAAGATAACTCAGTAAATATCTTGAGACAAATGATAATGAGAAGACTACATATCAAAACCTATGGGATACGACAAAGTCAGTGTTGAGAGAGAAATTTATATCTTTTAATGCATACATTAAAAAAGAAGAAAGAGCTAAAATCCAAGACTTAAATGTGCAACTGGAAAAACTAGAAAAAGAAGAGTACACTAGTCCCAAGTGAAACCAAAGGCAAGAAATAATAAAGATCAGAGCAGAAATAAATGAAATTGAGAACAGAAAAACAAAAACAAGAGGGAGAAACAATAAAACCAAAAGTTGATTCTATAAGAAGTTCAACAAAATTGACAGAATTTTAACTAGATGCACAAAGAAAAAAAGAGAGAAGACACAAACAAATAAAATCAGAAATGAGAGGTGGTTATATAATCACGGACCCTGCAGTGATGAGAGAGATCATAAAAGGATACTACAAACTGTCGCCAACAACCTAGACAACTTAGAATTGACAAATTCCTAGTAACACATGAACAGCTCACACTGACCTTAGAAGAAATAGAAGACCTCAAAAAGCTTATCACAAGTAAAGAGATTGAACCAGTCATAAAAATCCTCCCAAAGATGAAAATCCAAGGATCTGATAGTGTATTAGTCAGCCAAAGGGGTGCTGATGAAAAATACCAGAAATTGGTCGGCTTTTATAAAGGGTATCGATTTGGGGTAGAATCTTACAGTTAACAGACCATAAAGCATTAGTTACTTCCCTCACCAAACTCTGCGCGTTCCAGCTTCTTAGGTTCTTCTCTTCCTGGGGCTTGAATCTCTCCAGGTTCAGCAGCTTGTTCTCTCCACAAGGCCAATTGTAGACTATCAGGTGAATGGCTCCTCTCTTCTGGGGGCCTTCTCTCCTTCCTCACGACCAAGCTCCTCTGTCTGCTTGCTTCCCTGGGCTCCAGCATTAAAACTCCAACATCAGAACTCCAGCTCAAAACTCCAAATCTGTCCATTGACATGTCTTTTATCTTTGATTCCTTACCCACCAAGGGGTGGGGCTCAATGCCCTACTGACATGGCCCATTCAACATCCAAATCATAACTTAATCATGCCCAGATGAACAGAGCAGTTTACAAGCATAATCCTATATCTTTTTTTTGGAATTCATAACTATTTTGTGGTGCCAAACTGCTACAGATGGCATCAGAGGTGAATTCTACCAATCAAAGATGATTTAATTCTAATCTTGCTCAAGCTCTTCTAAAGTATTGGACAGGAAATAATGCAACCAAATTCATTCTATGAAGCCATCACCCTAATAGCAAATCCAGACAAAGACATAATGAAAAAAGAAAATTACAGACCAATATCTCTAATGAATATGCATTCAAAAATCCTCAACAAAATACTTTCAAACCTAATCCAAAAGCACATTAAAAATAATTATGTACCATGATCAAGTAGGTTTCATCCCAAGTACACAAAGGATTTTCAACACAAGAAAATTTATTAGTGTAATAAACCACATTAATAATGGAAGAATAAAAAACACATGATCCTCTTAATTGAAGAAAAGGTATTTGACAAAACACAGTATTTTTTTTTCATAAAAACCCTCCAAAAGATAGGAATAGAAGGAAGGTTTCTTAATGTGGGAAAGTGCATATATGAAAAACACTCACCTAAAATTGTACTAAATGGTGAAAGGATGAAAGCTTTCATACTGAGATCAGGGAAAAGACAAGGATGTCCACTGTCACCACTGTTAATCAATATTTTGTTAGAAGTCCCAGGTAGAGTAATTAGGATAGATAAAAAAATAAAAGGCACTCAAATAGGAAAGGAAGAAGTAAAACTTTTGCTATTCATTGATGAGATGTTCCTATATCTAAAAGATCCTAAAATATCCACAACAAAGCTCCTGGAACTAATAGACAAGTTCAACAAAATGGCAATATAAAAGATAAATATACAAGAATCATTAACGTTTCTATATATTGTTGAGGAATATGAGGAGGAAATCAGAATGAAATAATTCCATTTATCATAGCAACTAAAAGAATCAAATATTTAGGAATAAAGTAAATCAAGGACATGAAAGACCTGTATTCAAAAATTAAAAGACATTGCTAAAAGAAACTAAAGTAGATATACATAAATGGAAGGATATTCCATGTTCATGGATTAGAAGAGTAAATATCGTCAAGATGTCAATTCTACCCAAATTGAGTTACAGATATTCAATGCAATCCCAATAAAAATCCTAGCAATCTATTTTGTGGAAATGGAAAAGCCAATGATCAAATTTATTTGGAAGTGTCAGGGGCACCCAATAATCAAAAAAGTCTATAAAAAACAATGATTAACTAGAACAAATGTACATCACTATTGCAAGGTGGTAAGAACGTAGAGAAGCATAGAAAAAATACAATTAATGTAACCTAAGGACTATATTTAACAGTAATACTGTAATATTCTTGAATCAATGCCAAAGATATACTGTGTTAATAGCAAGGGGTATGGAAAAACATACCAAATTTATGCTATAGACAATAGTGGTAATAGTTTAATGATATCTCATAATCTGTACAAATGTTCCACAACAATGTAGTGTGTAGGTGGAGGGGTTCTGTATGAGAATTCCACATGTGCAGGATCGATTTGTAAGTAAGCAACCTCTCCAATAAAAATATATTGAAAAAAGAAGTACTAAATTGGAGGAATCTCACTTCCTGACTTGAAACCATATTACTTAGTGATGGTGGTGATAACAACCATAAAGATAGGTATGTTAACTAAAGAAATAGAATTGAGTGTTCAGAAATAGCTCCTCAAAGTTATAGCAAAGTGATTTTTGAGAAGGTTATTAAGCCCAGCCACCTGTGCCAGAACTCTCTTTTCAACAAACAGTGCTGGGAAAATTGGATATCCATATCCAAAGAAAGGAAAGAGGACCAATATCACACACCTTATATAAAGAGTAATTCAAAATGGATCAAAGTCATAAATATAATAGCTACAACAATAAAAATCTCTGAAGAAAATGTAGGAAAACATCTTCAATATCTTATGGTAAGTGGGAGTTTATTATACCTTACACCTAAAGCTCAAGAATCAAAAGAAAAAAAAAAAAAAAGATAAATGGTAGCTCCTCAAAATTAAATACTTTTCTACTTCAGAACAATTTGTCAAAAAAAAAAAAAAGACTTTGTTAAGAAAGTAAAAAAGGCAGTCTAACAATGTGAGAAAATATTTGGAAACCACATGGCCAGTAAAAGATTTGATATCCATGTTACAGAAAGAGATCATACAACTCAATGACAAAAAGACAAGCAATCCAGTTAAAAGCTGGGCAAAAGACTTGAATAGACATTTCTCCAAAGAGGATATACAAATGGCCAAAACACACAAAAAATATTCAACATTACTAGCTATAAGGAAATGCAGATCAAACCTACAGTGAGATACCATTGCATACCTTATAGAGCTCTTGAAGAGCATTCTTATATATTAACCACAATCTTCATCCACCACTGAAATCACTATGTTATACATTCCTTAGGTTATTTTCTAGCTTCCTTTTAATTCACATTTATGTCCACAGACTACCCCTTTCAAACCACATCACATTTATAAATCAGCAGTGTTTGTTATACTTACTATATAAAGGCAGTGGCCATCAGAAGTTCTGTGGGGAGAGAGATGGAAGAATAGGTGTAACATGAGGGCATTTTGGGGACATTGGAATTGTCCTACATGACATTGCAGTGACAGATGCAAGCCATTATACATTTTTTCAAAACTATAAAATTGTGTGGGGCAAAGTGTAAACTATAATGTAAACTATACTAAATGGTTTGTAGTAATGCTTCAATATGCGTTCACCAATTGTAACAAATGTACCACACTAATGAAAGACATTGTTAATGTGGAAAAGTGTGGGAGGGGGAGGGGAGGTAGTATATGGGAATCCCATATATATATATATATATATATATATATATATATATATATATATATA